>VZRI01002665.1:225605-331823 GCA_013397515.1 Upupa epops
AACCACCTTTTAGATAGTTGTAGACAGCGATAAGGTCACCCCTGAGCCTCCTCCAGGCTAAACAAACCCAGCTCCATCAGCCTCTCCTCGTAGGGCTTACCTTCCAGCCCCTTTACCATTCTAGTTGCTCTTCTCTGAACTAAACTAAAGGGTCCAGGACTGAACACAATACTCATAGAATCATCATGGCTGGAAAGAACCTCCAGGATAATCAACATCCATCCCTCATCCCAACATCTTCCTAAGCCTAGACCTCAAGTGCTCTACCTACTCTTTTTGAAACACCCCTAGGGACAGTGACTCCACCAGTGCTCTGGGCAGCCTGTTCCAGTGTCTTAACCACACTCTCATTGAAGAACTTCTTCCTAATATCCCATCTAAACCTCCCCGATATAACTTGAGGCCATTTCACCTTGTTCTATCATTATTAATTTGGGAGAAGAGACCAGCACCAGCTTCATTACAACTTCCTTCTAAGTAGTTGTAGAGAGATTATGGTGATGAATGCAGGTAATGTTTTCTGTTGCAGGATGCTGAGGTCTAAACTTTCAGGCTCACCCACTTTGATACAGTTGTTAGGTTTTGTACACTAAAAATGAAAAGAAACCCCAAATTCTATTTGTTATAAGTTTGCACAGCTAAACCTACCTGTTTCTAAGAGGGAAGAACCTGTCATCTCTCTTTGCTGCATCTGTTTTTAGTGCATTTTAATCAATATTATAAAAAATGCTTCAACAATCCTCGGTCTTTGGGATGCTTGTGCTTTTTTAGAAGAGATGTTCTGCCTCTCATGCTGCTAACCCACCCAGGGCTTGCTTCTGTTAGGTTTTGTGGCTCCTTTTGTCACAGACTTCACTGCTTCACACTCTTGTGCAATAGGCATGTTTATAATCACATTGTAGACAATTTTAACTGAGCCTGCACAAATACCTCCAGTATTTTACCCACATTTCAGTTTCCTGTCAAAATCTATATTGTCACATCTGGAATGTGAATATGATCTGGTATCAGGATGGTTCTCTGAAGAACAGCCTATAAATTTCCACCCTTCCTTAAGTGTCTCAAGGTTTGGTAATTGGTTCCTCTGGATTTTTTTTTAATTGTTTAAAAATCTTATGTGTCCCCAGTCTTTGCAGGCTGAGAGTCCACTGGTTCTTCCCTAGGTGTCTTTGGCACCTCAGATGTGATGCTTGTGCTTTGAATCCACAGTGAGCTGAAAAATATATCCTTCAGAGGGCTAAGAGTTGTGAACACAGTAAATAAGAGCAGAAATAGCAGAGATATAGGAAACAGATGTTGTGGCTTCCGGTCTTAAATTCAGTGACCATTCTGAAAATCCCTTAGACTTACGAGATACAAAAAGATGCTGCAAAAACCACCCAAGCCTGGTGGATTGGAATGTTGTTGCCTTGGGTTGTGCTGGTTACCACGCTGCCTCACGAGCTGTAGAAACTTGAAATAGATTGTGAACCCCCATTGTTGTGAATTTGGTAAAAACATGTTATTTGTGAATGGCAAAATCACTTGAAGGAAATGTCAGTGTGATGAACACATCTTCCTATCAGCAATATGCTTCATTTCCAGAAACAGGAACTGGGACCCTTTGCAGTGGTCTGTGTATAAATCCAGACCTGTGTCGACACATGAACATTTCTACAGGCTCCCAGTGTGCAGGGAGTGCATTCTCATGAGTGCTGTAAGGACAATATGGCCTTGATGGGTGGTAGGTGGTAGAATGTGCATGTTGTCCTTGTTCAGGCCTATGGCTGTGCTGGAACATCCATCTTGCACAACTTGTACTTTTATTCCACCAAGCTTATCACTTTACACTTCCTGAAGCAGCCAAAACAATGTGTCCTCTTTTGTTCAGGTCAGGCTAGTGAAGTGATGGGAGAACCTCTACTTTGAGGGTAGAAGAAGAAGAAAACAATTCTAACCGGGAAATATAATTGTATGGCACTGGGGTTTGGTAAGATACAGATGGCTTTTGGCATGCTGAGCTGTGGTCAATACTCAGCATAGAAATTCTGTGCCTCAGTGATTTTAAGAATGGTTATTGCCCCTGTGATTGGGTGTGAAAATACACCTTCTGTCACACATACCACCCTCAGGAAGTATATAAACAGGGTTTTCATCTGCGTTCCATTTACTGTTACATTTTGTTGTCTTTGCCATGGGCATTTAAAACTGAGATGTTCTAAAGAGCCCTGCATGAAATTTTAAAGAGACTGGACCTTTCATCTGCACAACAGCAGGACACCAGATAGATGAACAAGAAAGAAAGAGAAATTGTTTTTGAAGCAATAGCAAAAAAAATAACAGTAGAAGCAATTATTTTATCAAAGGTTTATTTTCTTTCTTGTTTTTTAAAGACCTTTCCTCGGTTGAAGTTGGCTACCTTCTTATGTATGTTTGATTTGGGGTTTTCACAAGGTCCAAATGAAAAATGTCAGCTGGAAGATGTGTATTGTTAATGAGCAATCACAGTGGCACCAGTGATTTCAGGGAATTTTGGTGCTTAGAGGATTGCAAAACTCTAGTCTTCTATTCTCAAAACAGGCACATGTTTCTCTTTCATATCTCAGCCTGTTCCTTGACTATGGACAGACCTTTTCAAAGAGTAAGGATGGAGTTAGTCTTTGTTTGTTATACTCTTGCTTGTAGTGAAATAAATTGTGTTCCTTGTGATAAGGAGCTAGATTATGACCCATCAATCCCCTCTTTCAGGCTATTCAGCAGTAATCTCCACTTAGTGTTGCTCTGGTGTGTGTTGGTGACCTGACTGTGAGAAGTTCAATTTTCTGTCTCTGGTTCCAGGTCCTTTCAACTTGCTGCCTTTTTTTATTAGTTTTCCTTCTACTGAATTATCTCCTGCCCATTGCTCCTCAACCTGCTGGGAGATATTCCCCCTGAGGTGAGGGAAGCCGCTGCTGGAGGTCCAGCCGAACCCCACTTGTCAGCTGGGGTGTCACTGTCGTGTTCCAGACATGCAGGTGAAATAGCTTACGTTTTAATTTTGGTAAGAGAGGAAAATGAAGTTCCTTTCCTTGTAGGTTTATTGTATGACAAGTTTGGAACAGTCTGCAAGTATCGCTGGGTTCTCCCAGAAAAGATGTGGAGCAGAAGGGTTTAAGGAGACAACACAGCCCCCAGCTGCAGCACAGTCATGTGGAGAAAAGTAATGTACAGGGTGCGACAGCACCTTCAGATGCTGAAAAACATATTTGTGGAGAAGCTGTATTGTGTAGAACATGCAGGACTTAAGATACCATGCTGGATGGCTTATTTAAGGGTAATAAAAATTGGAGAAATCTAAAATGTAAATAAATGTAACTTGCATATCTCATTTCAGATCTACATCCCTTGTATGAATTAACTTGAGCAAATGGGCAGAGAAGGGGTTTTTGTAGTACCAGTAAATATTGAAGCTGGGGCCTTGTTTGAATTAAAAGGATGTCTGCTGGGTGAAGGAGATCTACAGAGGTATCTAAAGCAAAAAGTTCCAGCAGTCCATACTGTCCTCACTGAAAAGTGTATTTATATCTTCCAGACTGGTAATTAATCACTCGGCAGGACTTTGTGGGACGTGCATTCACAGGAGATCTTTTTGTACTGCCAGGAACCACAAAGCATGGGCACAATTAAAACACTGATTTAATTTATTACGTAGAGGCATGGAATGGGAATGTTTAAGTGATGTTGACAGCCCAGGATTTCAGAACCACCTATTTTTTTTGTTTTTGAATTTTTTTAATAGAAAACAAATGCTGCACTTTACAAAAATTATACTAATAGCAGCTTTCTAATGCACTACTGAGAAAGAAAATATAGTTTTGGCATTAATTAAGATGTGATGAAATGGTATAATTTTCAAAGATGCCCATTTTAGAAAGAAAAGATACTGCTTTTTGTTGGGAAGCATTTTAAAAGCACAAGGCTTTTTGAAGAGCTAAAAATAATCACTGAAAAGTTTTTGTATTCTCTTAGTTTCCTCTTTAGTTAATTTTGTGAGTTCCCACAGCTCCTCTGGTAGACTTGTAGAAACATGACTGCAAACAGTTCCTGGACAGATGTTTTTCTTTGTTAAAAAAACCCCCAGAACATCCTGATGCAGTAAAATGTGTCATGCCAGCAGCAGGCAAAGGATGCTTCTCTGTGGCAAAAGCTCCTGAGCTGTTCGCTAATTTCCTTCTCATGGTTATGACTCTTGTTTCTTTCTTCCTCTGCTTCAAATATGAGACCTTAAAGGTCTCATCAAGAGATAGGGTTATGCAGAAGATAAATTAATTACAGCTTTAATTTGCCTGGATCCAATTGGAGCAACTAAAATATTTTAAATATAGAATATAACTCAATGTTTTTGTGGTCTTGATGGCTTTAATGTTCTGGAAAATTACATTGTACTGGAACATCAAATGGGTTGAGGTCATGGTGCAGGGCAGGGCTGCACAGTGAGTGGTCACCGGCTTTGTGTCACCACCATCTACCATAAAAAAGCCTGTTTGCTCTAAGCCCTCTAGTGAAGTATGACAGTACCAGCAGAGCACCATTTATCAGTGAGGGGAGCAGCCCAGGATAGGAATGATTTTTTTTCTTTGAAGGGTTAATGACTGCATTTCCCCTCACTAGCAGGTGCCTTAGTGTGACATCAGCAGTGGATGCCATTTCACACTTCTACATCCAGGGTCCATTGCACATTGTCATGGAGGGCTGATCTTAGTTGCTGTGTCTGGTGAGGCTCCATGTGACCACAGCACGCAGTTGCCTATCATGGTGGGTGCAGGGGTGTGATGTGGTGTGGGCACGTGGAGAAACCATTGGGCTTCTTAGAGGGAAGGCTTGTAGACTTCTGATGTGCTGGGATGCCAGCTGTGCCTGCCAGCATTTTGTGAAACGCTTTGTACCCCTCAGGGTGAGATGGGACTTGGATCTTCTCTGCCAGTTCGTGGTATTTCAGTGTTGCGCATGGAGTAACAAAGTGTGCATGGAGTACCTTGAGTGTGCAAAGCATTCCTAGTGTTCCCAGTCTGCAATGCTGTCAGGCTTTCTTGATGATGGTTTTTTGCCTGTAAATGCAGGAGAGGATGAGATCACTGTAGTTACACTCTGATTCTACTTTTCATTTGACAGTGTGCAAGCATTTTTCTAGTTTTAAATACATGGCTTGTTTTAAAAGCTGTTACTATGGGTCATCTTTGCAATCTGTGAATTCAGAATGGGCATTGGTATCACAGAATGTTAGGGATTGGAAGGAACATTGAGAGATCATCCAATCCAATTCCCCTGCCAGAGCAAGTCACACAAGAACATGTCCAGGTGGGTTTTAAATGTCTCCAGAGAAGGAGACCACACCCTCCCTGGGCAGCCTGTTCCAGTGCTCTGTCACCCTCACTGTGAAGAAGTTTCCTCTCGTGTTTATGTGGAACCTCCTATGTTCCAGCTTACACCAGTTGCCCCTTGCCTTGTCATTGGATGACACTGAGAAGAGCCTAGCTCCTTCCTTTCTTTACATAGTTAGAAACATTAATGAGGTCACTCCTCAGTTTCCTTTCTTCCAAGCTAAAGAGACCCAGGTCCTTCAGCCTTTCGTCATAAAGAAAGGTATTTAAGGTATGACCTTAAATAAAATTTAAAATAATGGTGGGATCATTGTTCTGAAACACTATGATGTGTGTCGTGCAAAGACTGTTTGATTGAGGAGTTAGTTACTTTTGGCATCTGCTGGTGCAGTCCTTCCGTGCAGGCCCTGGAGGATGCAGTACAGGATTAGGACTTGTATGATCTCACTTTGCCATGCAAACTTCCCTGGAATATTGTCCATTTTTTTGTGCTAACACTTGGAGAAGGGTGCTGAAACAGATGCAATGAAAATCCATAAGGATGATTAAATAAGTGGAAAATTTATGTTACAGTGACAGATAAAAAAAAAAATAAAAAATCGAGCCCCTTATGTTATCAGAAAGACACTGAACGCAGTCAATAAGTGCCTGCACAGACAAAAGAGATTTGAGAACAGAGCTCTTAAAAGTAGCAGAAGAAAACTGTAATGAGATCTAGTAAATTGAATTAAAGGTAGACAAAAATTTGACTAGAAATAATGTACATGTTAATCAGGGAAGGTGATTAATCACTGGGACAGTTTAATGGCCATTATGGTGGACATTTTAAACTGAAGATTGGATGATTTTTCCAAAAGCTGCTGTTCAAGTCCAACTATTGAGCTTTAAGCTGGAAGTAATACAGAAGATTCCTGTGGCCTACATTATCCAAAGTGTCAGATCAAATAATCACACAGCCTGGAGTCCTATGAATTAACAAGGCACTTTTGTTTCTGAATAAACATGATCTCTAATAATTTCCTTTTTCTTGAATAATTTAGCAGTCCAACCATCCAGTGGTTTTGATATGACGTTTTATTCCATCACTGTGAATTGTCTGAATGTGGGATTTCTTCAGCAATGATCCAGAATATAGAAAACAAATGATAATGTGATGAGTTGTCAGAAAAATACACAAAGGGCAGAAACATCAAGGGTTTCCTTTTCTCCATATCCAAATGCATTCTAGTCCTGAACCTCCCATGCTGTATGCGACCGGCACCCCGTGTGACACGCGGTGTCATGCAAGGCTGGAGTGTCAGTCTCAGCTTTAATTTTGTTGCTTTTGTGAATGTCACAACATTAGTGCTGTCTGTTTTATTATTTGGTATTTACCGTGTGTATGTCGTATTAGTTTAATGATAGAGAGCAATGATGGGATAAACTGCAAGGAACTGAGAGAAGTGACAAAGGAGATAAAGGGTTTTCATTTTAATAAACTGCATGCTAACATGTACTGTTAAAAAAATACTCCTCTCACTGAAATATGATCCAATATAGAGTGAATGCAATGAATTATAGTCACACAGATATAACACCAAAGAGTGGCTGGACTGTCATCCTCAATCAGGGGCATACCTCCTGGAAATGACTTTGAAGGTTATCTTGGAATAGCTTTCCAAATTGACTTTACATTTCACATGCAGAGGAGTTGATGGATGGATGGAGAGGTAGTCAGGGAAATTAAATGTGGGTGACCATCTGCATGAGCAGAGATTTTTATACAGGGTAATACCTGACCTATTTATTTTTATCATGAAGTGGTTACATATTGTGCCTGGAGTTGTGTAACGATGATAAACACCGTGGAGCTTTGTCTCTTCCAAACAAGATCTCTGTCAGTCTGATCCTGTACACAAGATTTACCTGCTGATAAGCTGCTACATACACTAGAAAGGTTTTCACAGATGCTCAGAAAGCAGGATGTAAATGTCTGGTGGGGTGGTGATTCCAGTCAACCTTATTTCTGTTATCTGTGAGGTGTAATGAGTCACATCATCTGATCTTGTTTTCCTGAAGAAGGTCTTGCCTTTGCTTTAGAAGATGCTTTAATGTGCGATCTATGTGGTGCTAACCATCTTGACCAACATATCCTGATATTTCTGCATATGACTAGTGGTAGCTGGATCAGCAAAGGGGTGGCCATAGCGTCCTCCCTTCATAGTGCTTTGGGTTGTCAGATGTGCAGGACTCATCTTGTACGTGGTTCTGTATGTGTCGCTGGATGTTATCCAGCTGAGCAAGTCCTGAGGTCAGAGGAGAATCCATGGGAGATCAGTAGCAGACCTGTGCTGGCAGGGCATTATGCACGACTGCCATGGTGGGGCAGTTCTCACTGTGTGTCTCTGGATGTGCTATGGTACACTGTTGCCTCAGCACCACATGTATGGATGTTGTAATAATGTATTTCTTTTTTAAATTTGAAACTAAGCAAAGACTCTCAGATATTTTTAATATTCACAAAAGCATTGCAATAGTTTTTATTCTGTGTGTTATTGTGTTCTCTTTTCAGAAAACACTATTCAGATGCTCTTTTCACTTTGCTTGCTTGTACTTGCTTATATTTATTTTCTCTTCCCTTGCTTACATTTCTTTCTTCTTTCAGATTTTCCTATTTACTTTCCAGTTCCATTCCTTCTGTGCACTTTTGGTTTGTGTGCTTAAAATATAACTGTATGTTTTTTGTGGCAGAAGATCTAACTGTTTGTATTTTGTTCAGATATTTTTCTTTCCATATTCTGTTTATTTTCTTCTGCCCCAATGCTGACCCTAAGTAGATGAGAACTCAGGTTCTGCTCACTCACAGCCTGCTGTGTTTAACCTGCACAGGTCCTTGTGCACGAACATGCTTATTTAAATAGTTAATTAAAGTCTAATGCAGGATGATTGTGTATGTTAAATGCAATATGAGCTCGTTCTTGCTCGCACTGTGCTGATACATCTTTCTCCCTGTCCCTTTCTCCCCATTTCAAGCTCACCACCACCAGCACTGCTGTTCAGCTCCTTGTTTCAGCCCCAGCCTGGTCCTTGCTGGCACTGTGGTGGGTGAGGCTTGCTGAGGTCAACAGGGGCAGCTTGTGGTGATTACAACTGCCCCAAGATTTCTCTCTGGAAGTGCTGGAGTCTGTAGAGCAGAAAATAAACAACGTCTGTGATAGGGCTGGCTTTACAGTGAAAGAGAGGAATGAATGGATGAACTACAAGCGCTTTCATTTACAGAGCAAACAAACAGGATCAAAATAATAAAGAGTAAAAATTCTTTTAAACTATAAAAATACTGGATTTTTCAGAGCAAATTTGTCTATACTTTAAAGTTATTTAAAGTAACACATACAGAGATCTTTACTTTGGAATTTGAAGGGCTCTTTCATTTATGAACTGACCAGATACCTTGGAAAAAATGTATGAGAAACCACAAACAGATTTTCAAACCTGTTCCAGGACAAGTAAAATTTTGGTATGATTTACATGATTCCTTGGGGGAAAGCTTCACAGTGCAAGTCTCTGTTTCTTCTGGGACTTTAAGAGGCATTTGTTATACATGTTTCCGTATTTTAAGAAGCAGGTATTATTCCATGTACTGGTACCAAATGGTTTTGTCCCAAAATGGGAAGAGTTTTATTGCACTGTTGATGTCAGGGTCAGGAGGCCAGGGGACACCTGTTTGTTGGGCTCTGGGTAAGAACTCTGTCCGTTGACATCATCTTAGATTTATTCACACACTGGAAATTGCAGATGACAGTTTCTCTGACTTTCTTTTGAGATTCATGGTCTGCAAAGTTTTTTTTCTTAATGAGCTGTTAATTCATAACAGTGTTCGCTAGTGATGTAAAAGTCTGCAGCTTTCCAACCTGGTTTGCATTTTGCTGTAGTTTGCAGTTTTTAAGAGAACAGGATTTATTTCCTCCTGAGATTTTGTTTTTAGATCTCAAAAATTTCCTAAGAATTTTTTAAACATTAGCTGTTAATATTTGCACAACCTCATGCAACATCTGACCGCAACTAATTGCCCTGTTGCATTTTTAGAAGTCTATTGTCTGACACATAGAAACCCACATCTGCACAAACTGGCAATTACTGTGTTGGTGCAGGGACAGCAGTGTCCTGCTCCCATCTTGCCATGTTCTAAAGACGCCTGGACACACTGATGGGGGAAGCTTCTGCCTAAGCTGACTTTTGGGGTGAAGTCACACAATTCTCTGTAACATCTTGTCAATGGTGTCACTTGTTGGCATTCTTATGTCACTCTTACGTGTATGGGATTTTGTGTGGGAGAGGGAACAGACAATGGGAGCAGATATCCCTTCGTTTCACTGAAGGCCCCCACTCTTGCATGCTTGCTAGTGCAGGTACACATTTTTCATTGTTTGGCAAGTGAAGAGACAGTACAAGAAGCAAGACTCTCACTTTCTGGCTGATTTAATGAAAGCTTTGGCTGTGGTATGATGGACTTTGTAGGACTGTAGAAACCACAAGAGTGGTTCAGTGGAAGGATGCTGCTGTTGTCATCATGATAGCTCTTTGATGGGAGGGATATTAAAGCTGACTGTGTTATCCAGAGGCTGTGGATAAATCAGCTCTGGTGCTTTCAAGTTGATTTGTCTGAGTTTTAGTAATTTAAGTGATTTTAGATGAAAATGACTTGTGACTTTAAAGTGATCTCAGTGGTTTGATTTTGCACTGCTGCTCGCTCAATATCTCCAACCTGCGCACAAACAGGATTGTGCATCAGCTATACAAGAGCTGAGGTGCAGGGGTACCTGTGTCTGCTCTTGGTTCTGGTAAGGGTTTGGAGATGGCAGATGCCTGCTGGCTTGCAGCCAAAGCTAATAGCAGAATTTAAGCCAGATAGGGAGGCAGCCTTGTCATGCTGCTCCAAAGTTCTCCAGTAAAACAGGGAGAGGTTGTGAAGAGTCATGAAAGCAAAGAGAAGGAGCTTGTGTCTGAGGAGGGGAAAAGAGGAGGCTAATGGAGAACTGTGGAGATGTGTGATCTGCCTCAGGTGATGGATGGGGAAATTATCTTTGCAGTAACACTCTAGACAGACTGTGAAGAGAGCAAGAGTACATTTGTCAAGGACGGAGAAGAGGATGCTGCTGTAATTGAGAAATGTCTCTCAAGACTAGGATTTTAAGACAGCACTCCCATTGAAATTCACTCTGGCTGTGTGGGATGCCCCTTCCTTTTAAAATACTCAGGTTTCATCCCATAAAGATGTCTGGAGTTTAATTATAAATGGCAGTATGTGTCCCTTACAAACCTTCTGTTTGCTTTCACGTCATCCTTCTGCTGCACCCAGGCTGGATGTTGTGGTCTTCTGGAGTTACATGGTGATTTTGGGGTTTGTGTATTCTGTGACTGTAAACGTAAAGTGGACAAATAGATGTGTAGCAGGTGCCCAAGCCAGCCTTCATTGCTTGTTTGGTTTTCCTGATGGCTGGCAAATGAGCTGGAGCAGAACCGCAGTCGTACCTGCAGGGTACCAGTGCCATCACCACAGGAGGGTACCCACATCCCCTGGGCACTGCAAGCGGGAAAGCGCATGTTCTGACATCAAAGATGAATATAAATAGAAAAGAAGCCAGAGATAAAAGAACCATAAGGCTGGAACAGTCCACAGAGATATTACATGTTTATAGTGGGGTCTGTGGGAATAATGGGTGTTTATAAATGAGTTCAAGGGGATAATGTGTATTGAAATATGAGTCTGGAGGGAGAGTATGTATTCAAAAACTATCTACTGTATATAGCATAATAATCCTAGTATTTCATAAACTCGTAGGAAAGTATTAAATAAAAATAAATTACTTATGTCTGTGGCTTGATTGCAAATCATTTCAGGAAAAAAAAGGGGGGAAAAGCTCTGTCCTTTTCAAAATGTGGAAACCATCTTGTGTTAAACAGCACCAGAAAAAAAATTATAATTGTAAAAAGCAAATGTCAGTTATAGTTATTACAGTGGCCATGTTGTTTCCAATAACAATTTGGCATTTTATTTAGTCTGTAACAATCTACAATTTAAATTTAAAATAAAGATTTTTCTTTTATTTCCCTCTGAAGTTGTGTGCCAAGCACAGCAGAGCAGAATGTAACATCTGTTGATGATTAAAACAAGCTTTCCTATGGGCCCTGAATACAAAGTAAACATGGATTTTATCCATAGTCAACAGCATTTACAAATGTAAAGGGAGGAAGCTACTGAGTTTTTGAAGAATGAGCTGTGAGAGAGGAAATATAAGTATGGGGACGGCAGATGGCGATAATTAGTTCCATATCGTGAAAGGCTTCTATTAAAAAATAAAGAGGATAGAGTCCTGTATTCTGCTGAGCTTTTATTAAAGCGCCCTTTATTTGCCATTATCCCCCCAGTTGAGCGGTACCCTTACCTGCTGGTCCAGGCTGATGGGGTGAGTGCAGCTGCTGTCCATGGGTGCTGGTATTGAGTGCAGCCGCTCAGATATTTTCCATGCTTTTCCCCATGTAGCTCTGTAAATGCTTTGCTGGCAATAGGTAATATTTGAGAGGAATTTATTGTGTGGACCTATAGGCTAGTAATCTTGTATTTTATTCTGTTTCAATTTAGATTTAGGGGGCAGGGTATCAAAGGTTGAAGGCTACTGTACCTCAGTGGTGCACCTTGTCTCCTACTTCTGCCCTGTTTAATTGTCCGTTGCCTGCTTCCCACTTCAGTGTTCAGCTGTCCTCTCGGAGAGATTCTTCATTCTTACCAAGGCAAACTGTGCTTCTGTACTTTCAATCTGCACGTTTCTTGTCTGGTCTATCAGCATTTGCTCTTACTCAGTTCTGCCATTTTAAACAGCTAATTATTACTGCTGGAATAGTTTCGTTTCATAGGGTTTTGCTCAGCCTCTTTGCTTTGTTTTGTCCCACTTTGATTTTTTTTTTTCCAGTTTTACTTAATGTCAAGTACATTCCGTGAAGTGTCAAAATGAAATTCCAATTTGCTGAGATTTACCTGCTTCCCATGGAGAGGACAAACCTCCTCCAGCTCCTAGGCTGGGAGCCAGCCCCAAGCTAGCACAAGAGTTTTTTGACTCTTCTTTTGAATCTGGACTGGTTTCAGTTTGCAACAAAAGCCACTGTTTTCTTTTTTTTTTTTTTTCTTCTTCTGAAAGTATTTTGTAGCATTCCACTTCATATGTTATTTTAGAATTCATTTCAGTTTTTAATTGCAATCTCTTCTTTCCTCACTTCCACCCTCCTTCAATTTTCTTTCCAACTGGAAGCTGTTATAACCAAGCTCTCGGCGCAGGCACCCGTGGAAGTGCCTTTGTAGCCCTGCACAAACACACAGAGTGTTAATCTGGCACTCGCTTTCTTTTTTTTTTTTCCCTTCCGTCGTTTTATAATTACCCGAGGTGGTAACAGCTCTTAAGAGCCTCGTCTGTCACCCTGGAACCAAATGCTTTTCATTGAAAATTAAGGAGAGGCTTCAAAAGTTTTAGTTCTTTCAGCAGTGAAACATAACAGTCCTCCAGTAGAAAGAGTATTTTGATGATGGATCCCATTACACCGAGTAATGTAGGATGTAAGTATGCTTTTGTGGTTAAGAGGAAACATAAAGACTGGAGGCTTGCACTCGCTTTCACAGACGTGCGATGCTGGCTGCGAGCACTGCCTTGCCTGGAGAAGGCTCGGTGTGAATTGCCCCGCATGATTGCCCACGGCAGCAAAGCAAAGGACTTCTGAAACAAAGCCACCGGCCCTGCAGTTCTCCAGCAGTAAACGAAACATTCTCCTCCTGCAGTAGATCTGCACTGCCGTTACCTATTGCAGCAAGGGCAAGGAGGTGCTGAGCAAGAAGGTAGTTTGTACTGGTTTGAAATGAAGGTGGTTTGTCATGATGATGTGAAAAACATGCATTACATTTAAAATGCAAAAAGAAAAACTGCATGGAATTCAAAATTACTTTTAAATTGCTAAAAGAATGTATGGGAAGAGTTTTAGGCAAAATAAAACTAGATCAAACCAAAATAAGTGTCCAGATCTGCTGAGACACATGTTTGGGGCAGGGTTGTCCTAAACTCATAGCTCCAGCAAAGTCTTCAGGTAACAGATATTATACTTAAATATCCAACTTCAAAGAGAAATGACTGTAGAAGCAGCCTTGCTTTTATTTTTAATTAAAAATTTGAAAGCATTACTTGAGTGGACCCCAAAAGTTAAAAAGCAGAAGGCAAATAAAATGTTATGTTTTTTAATGTCTTTGAAGTCGAATGTTACAATTGCTGGATCCTGTTATCTTGGGAGTCTTGCGCATGTTTGCGGGTGAGTGTCCTGTATCGGGCTGCTAGTGGAAGGGATGGGTGACACAGTAGAGATTCCAGACGTGTTGACAGAGAAGGCACTTCTCGGGGATGGTGCTGGTGGGGAGGATGTTGCCACCTCATCTGTGGGGCTGATACTGGATCTTTCAGGAATCAGATTTCAGTTCTTCCCCTTTAGGACATAAGTGAGAGAAGTGCTCAGCATCCTCTTGCACTTCAGCAATTAGTTATTAATTGTGCTCCATGACTGTGTGTGCAGTAGCACCATGCCTCTACTGGGCTGGGTTGCAGCAGCGTTTTGTGGTTACCGACACAGAAAAAACAGCCCTCCCTGCTTCCCCCATCACCCCATGCAGCATTTCTTAAAGTAGCTCATATATGACACTGGAGTAACTCACAGACCACTGATGTTTGAGAGGATGCGATGCAAGCACTGTTGTTTAAGTGACTTTATGACCTTGCAGCATCAGAAAACACTTTGCCTCTTAAAAGGAAACACCCAAAATTTATCCCTTGCCAATTCTCATCCTCCTTTGAGGAAGGGCAGGGAGAGCTATGGTACCAGTACTTGGTCTGTGTTGGGACTTTGGCCTCCTCCCAGTTTTCCCTGTTTTCCAGGCAATAATGGGTTTGGAGGTCCAGACAAATATTGGAGCCCTTCCAGCAGATGATTATACTTCATCTCCTGGCCCCATAAGCGAGGCTGTTGGAGAGCTGAGTGCTAGCCCAGGCCTCTCTGTCATGTTATGGAGTGCTACCAGAAGGCCACCAGACTAGCTCTGTCTTTCCTTTTAAATAACTAACTTAATCATTCTCTGGTTGCAATTAAAATTTGGAGTTGGTCACATGTGTTGTAAATCTGTGCATGGAGACCTTATTTAACTAATAAAAATTAGCCTGAAGTTGTGTTTACCTGCGCAACTGGAAACAAAGCTCCTCTCTCCTATGAGCAAATGTAAAGCCTCTTCCTTTGGAAGCTTCCTTTGGAAGCTCAAGCATAACTAGTCAAGGGCCAGCCTCTGTTCCCTTTAATAAAAACTGTTCTTTCAGCTTCTGTACAATTTGGAGTCCAGCCACACTGTTGGACAGGAACACCTTGTAACACTTACAGTTGATCTCCTGCTTTCAGTGGATTGAGGCCAAACTTCTGTTTAGCTTTCTTGTTTTCTTTGCAGAATGAAACATGGTGACTCGTGAAGTGTTTCTGGTCCAAGGGGCAGTGGGTGTGGCAGCAGTGGCTGTCAGAAGGGTCTTCATCAGTGCAGGCACTTAGTGGGGATGATTTTCCCGCTAATCCTTTGATGTCTTGCTTGGGCTTTCGGAACTGGTATGATGAAACAGACTCATGTGCGAACACAGTCTGGTAGCGATCAGGTTTTCTTAAGTTTTGCCAGGTAGTTCTATCACTGCTGAGTACTCAAAGGTCTACTTTGGTAGAGATCTACTCTAGATTTAGTAGATTTATCTACTTTGGAGATAAATAAATGAAGGACGGGGCTTGTTGCCCTCAAACCATCATGCAGTGGTACTACATTACCATGGTAGCAAGGGTCTTGTTGGGATGTGCTAAACCATGGTGACCCATATCTCTGCCCCTCTACTATGCACAATTGCCCGTGAGGGGTCTGCTGCATGGTGCAGCCCTGTTTGCCCAAAGGCTCCAACTCTGAATCAGTCAATTCAAACAACACTATGAAACCTAAAAAAAAAAAAATCAATGCTTGCTCAACAAGACTCTCTGCAAAACATTTGTGACGTGACTCAAGTTAATTTTATTCCCATCCTCTAATATTTTATTGATCAAACTCTATATTAACTCCCATTACTTTCTGCTGAGGATTGATGTCAGGTTAAGTAACCTACAGTTCCAAGTCTTGCTTGCTCAGTTTGAGTATGGATATAACCTTCACACTCTTCCAGTGTTCTGCAGTTTCCCTGGAACATTACCTTTTTTCAGATCATATTGACAGACTAGTGATCTCTCCCAGTAACTCTTTTATGATGCAGTAGCAGAAGGCATTGAGGGGCTGTCAGGCGTTAGACTGTTTAGTGCTCCCCTTGGCTAGAAACAGACTTGGACTAGTTCATCGTCTTCATCTGATTTGAGTGTGCTGTCTGTGTCTTTCCTAACAAAATGTTTATTGACCAGTTTTGCCCTGTCTGTACCCTTATTAATAATATAATCACATCTATCAAATCATAAACCAGGTCTTCTTTTGCTCCTGATAAGTCTAACACGCTCCTCCTTGCTGTCTGTAATCTGGACAGCCCAGATTTTGCCTCCTTCTCTCAGCAACATACACTTCAAAACATCTAAAACTGTATTGATTCCTCTTCTTTTCCTTCCTTATAACATAGATAAAATTGGCCTGGAGCCCTCATTGCAGAAGTCAGTTTAGAGATGTGGCAGTCCATCATGCCTGCCTCTGTCCATCTCCAGTGGGGAGACTCACAGGGCTCTTCAGCCTATGTCTCATCTTTCAATCAAGGTGTTCAGTAATCTGGGACTGGATGTCTCCAAAGGCCTTACAAAAAGGACAACAGTCAGCAGCATTTCCCTTTATCCACCTGTCTAAAGTCCATTTCTAAAAAATAGAGATTTCTTGTAGTTGAATCCAAATTGGGACAGACTGTTAGGAAACACAGACCATTCCATTTGGTCTGCTCCACATTCAGGCAGATCTTCTGCAGTGTTGTGTTCGCTACTTCTGCAATCGATGCAGATGCTCCAGAACAAATAATTATATGACCACTTGCCAAAACATTGCCCTACAGCAACTTCAAAATACTCAGATGTCGACAGCTTTTGAGGTTTTGTTGTTTATGTAACTCAGATGGGCTGCACGGTACATTAAAACAGGTATGCAGGCAAGGTTTCTCCCTTGTGCTTTGTGGTTTGATTTTCTTAACAGATTGTCAAGATGGCAATCTCTGTGTGGATTGTTTTTTCCTTCCACTACAATAAAATACCTGCCTTTAGGTTGCTCTGAAGTTTTCTCTTTGAATGTTTAAAAAAGAAGTACTCAGACGATTTATGGATAAGGTAGTAAAGGACTGTCGCAGCCTGAAATTGGAGGGGTAAATGTGTTGCCTTCCTTCTGATCCAGACAAACCCCACAGGCACAGCTCATGTGACAGTGTGTGGATCTCCTGGAAACTGCCTGTCCTTTGGTGAAGGCAGCTAGGCTTAATTGCAGAGGACTGCTATACAGTCAGCTTTCCACTAGCATCTTGAAGTTTCTTTAGTGGGAAAAAGATGCAGGTATGATAAAACTGAGAAGCAAGTTCAAAGTAGCCTCATAGATGTGGAGGTTGTAATAGAGGGCTTTGACCTAGTCAGAGACCTACCCCAGTGTTTTCAATGGGTCCAGTGCAGAAATCATTGTTTGTAGTAGATACAGCAGGAATAGTTGTTTCCTGCATGCGTCTTTCCAGTCTTTCAACAATTCCCAACTATGAACTGTGGCCAAAGGGTTGATTTGGTCTTCAGCAGGTGGCCTAGGAGCTGAGGATTGTAAATGTGCTTGAGATTTAAAGATGCAGAATCACCAGCAATCCAGGCAATGGGATTCTTCAAAAGTCACTCCCAGATTTTTACCCACAGAATGGAGTGGGTGGGAAGAAGATGGTGGTTTCCTTGTGACAGATCTGAGTAGAAAAGTCTCTCTTCTCACAGACTCATGTTTGAACAATTAGTTCTGCTGGTACAGGTTGGAAGTTACCAAATGAAAAACTCAGCAGAAGGCTATGAACAGAGTTAAAAGGCCAAACGTTTCATGGTGTGGCTGTGGGTTATTTACAGCTGTATGGCTGGTCCTGAATTACTTCTGTGCATTTCCTTTAATAACTTCTAATAACTTCAGAGATCAAGTAAACATCATCAGACTAACTTTGGAGAATGATGAGCAGTGTGGGTTTTTGTACAGGTTATTTATAGAAGTTAGAAGCAGGAAGGGGAGAAATGAAATTCAGCCTTGAAAAATACAGATGATATAGCTGCCTGCGTATGAAAGTACTAATCCATCACAGGGATATTCAATCGGAAAGAACCTGAGCAGTAGCGATGCTGAGAGACATTGCATGGTAACAACAGACAGCAAGTTGGATATGAGTTTGCATTGTTGTGTACGATAAATGAACACTACAGATTTGGACTGCACCAAAACTTTATGGTAAAGAGCAGGGAAATTATTATAATAGTGACCCCTGTCTTGACCTGGGGCTATAGCTGAAAAGCTGTACTCCATCCTGGCACCACGTCAGTGGTTTTCTGTTAACAAACTGGAACAAGTTCACAGGAAATCAGCAAAGAGAACTGGGGACTTGGAAGAATTGACTTACAAGAAGAGATTAAGTAGGTAAATTTTTGCAGCTTGGCCGAGCAATGACTAAGCAGCCACCTCAGCATAGAGAAATATCCGTGGCTCTGAACAGTTGTGAAAAGATCTGTTGTCTAGCAGGATGCACATCTTACAAATCAAAGGTGAAGGAATGAATTGAACAAAAGAAATTTCTATGTAATCATAAGAAAAGAACAACCAATAATGAAATCTTTAAGACTAAGCAAATGTGTCTCCAAAGACAGGAGAAAATTCAGTCACTGGGGACTCTGAAGCAAGGTTAGGTGAAGGCAGAGTATGTGGTATGTCAAAAAGCTTATGGCGCTGAGATGTCCACAACTGTTCTATGTTCTCACTGTTTCCAAGTGCCAAATATGTAGAGGTTCCTCAGGGCACCTGATGGCAAACATATGCTTTGATGTTGCTTAAGTGCAAGTTTAATGTTTTTATCTTGAGAAATTTGTATGAGGACAGGAATGAAAACTCAGGATTCTCACACAGCTAGTTCGATCCTTGAATCTCTACTGCAGCACCTGCCTGGTTGGTCTTGAAGATGGTTAGACCATAGTTTTGCACTCCAGGCTTGCCAGTTTGTCTCCAGAGTAGCTTCCAGACAGGTCACAAGTGTGGTCAACCTGTGTGGAGAGCTGTGCCCAGAGAACTATGCTGGGAGAATGGTCCTGACTCTCCAGGAGCTTTCTGTTTGACCTGATCTGTCACAAGCGATGAGGCTGCAGGAGTAAATGCTGCACATCTGGCAGCCCACTCCAGGATGGTGTTGAGTTGTCTGATGTAAAATAAAGCCAAATGCTCATAAACTTGCAAGACTGCATTGATACAGCACTACAACATCAAAATATATTAATGTGGTTTTTGCTCAGCCTCAGACTCGATGTTTGTGGCAGGTAAATCATGTCTGGTCACCAGCGGGGAGAGAGCTGCTTGATGACATTGCTGCACCAGCTTACAGGTGACAATGTCCAGGGTGGGACCATGAGAGAACAACAGATCTTTGTATTGTGCTTGGTCAGACATTCTCCTGTTCATTGTTTCATGATCTTTGGATGATAAACAGGAGAGAAAACATCTCCACCAGTGCCAGCAAACTCCAAAATGATGAGAGGGAGATGGTGATAAAAGTAGTTTCAACACTTGCTTTGTTGCAGGCTGTTAACTAAATAACATAGAATTATGACACGTAGTAAGTTTCCTTCTGCAGTAAAGGAGAAGTTCATGGTGTCTCAGTACAGGAAACTAACAGCAAGTCTGTTAAAGTAGACACTGTTCAATGTGCAGAGTGTCTGTGGGGGCCCTGTGCTGCCCTGCTCTTCAGCTTCAGGCACTGCAGATGGGGTTTTTACCTTCCTAAACTTGTTTGGGCACAATGAAACTGCCTGTTCTGCATTTAGCTTGTGAGGAAGAGAGAAAAGGGTAATTTGAAAGAGAATTTAAAGGCTGGGGCTTTTTCCGTGGTGTGGAACCTTTACCCAGGTTGTAAAGGTGACTTTCATAATTTACCCAGCAAATCCTAAAGCTTATCTGAGATCACTGGTCACCTTAGCAAAAGGAGTTGTGCTAAGTATCTGTCTCTCTGGTAGCAACTGAACTGGCTGGCACCAAACCCATGCAGCAGCTGAGGTTTCCCCAGGTGTGTGCCAGTGAGAGGCTCTATGCTTGATGCCTGTGTTCAGGCAGCAGTAGGTCTCACCTACAGCATAGAGGGTGAGTGCCCAGGACATGGAGACAGAGAGCTCTTGTCTCTGTGCCCCACATAGGTAAATTGGCTTTGCTGTTGGAACATTCACCTTTGTCAGCTGGTGCTCTTACCTATTGCTGTAAGATGTTGCCTTGCGCACAGGCACTGCTTTGTCCAACTATTCATCCTCTGCCTGAATTATTTATTCATTTTTTTTCTCTTTAATTTTTCCTTCTGTCTTTCCCCCACTGGTGTCAAATGAATTCCTGTTTCTCCAGCAGCTCAGCATGGCAGGGATTAATATGGCTGGAGCACGACTGCAGCCGTGTCAGGCTGCTGGAGTGACCTCCTCCAGGAAAAAAAAAGAGAAAAAGGGAAGTATTCAGCAGTTAGAAATGGTGGGGGGACTCTGGGTCCCTCCATTCATTTTCACAGCAGACATGTTTTCAGCATCTCTGTTCCCCTGGGAGGTGAAACACAGAACAAATCTTTAATAGAAGATGAAATTGAACGTGCAAACATTGAATATGAGTTGTATTGAATTAAAGTGTAAGGATGAACAAAAAAAACCCCCAAATTTCAAGTGCTTGGCTAAGGTTAACAGTCATGAGCTCTGTTTTCACAGTTATTATTATTTCAAGCAGCGTGATGCAGGAGAAAGTGTCTCCTTTCCTGTTGTCCTTCTGCTAATGGCATGATGAATTCTGATTACACTGCAATTGCATCCCTGCAATGTGGAAGGCCGCGGTAACTATGTGGGACATCAGTTTTTCATTCTGCCAACTTTCAGGAGCATTTTATAGGATTAATATTCAATAAAACCCCCTTAACATTAAAAAAATGCTTAGTCCCACAATTGTTATTAAATTCTTTTCCTGTGCCATAATGCGGATGCTTTGATCTAAAGTCCTGCAGTTTCTGGAAGGAGCTTGCGTGATTACGATAATGTGCAGTGCTCTTTCTGCTATTCCTATAGGGAAAATAAACCCCACATTAGTTCCATATTAGTACCTGACTTGGAGAAGTTAAAAAGTGCCAGAAAAAGGTTAACCAGAGTCAAGTACACATAAGAGAGCTGTGATTATTAGTGTTAGGGGAGCCATTTGAAAAAAACATTTCTGCTTTTACAGAAGAATTTATTGGTGTCTTTGCTTCTGGCTGCTTTATGCATTTTAATAAAGCAGTAGCAGCAATAGCAGGGTGTGGGAGTTGGTTACGCCTGTGTCGAACTAAAGAGTTTATCTCTGCAACGTGGCCCCTGCTCTCAACCTTTCCCAGCTGAGGGCTGCCCTCCCTTCAGTCCAGGCTAGTTCCTGGCCCCAGAGGTGGGACTGGGAGCTCAGGTAAAAGCCTGCGAGCCAGTGCTGTCCGGAAGATTACATTCCTGAATGTAGGCTTCGTTTAGGCTCTCTGACTGCCAGCACATGATGGGGATCCATGTGGAGAGCCATTTAAATGAAAGCAGTAATTGCTTTTGTGTGTTAAAAGTTACATGCGGCCTAGAAGCAGCTTTTGCAATTTCCCTGCCAAATGTCTGGGATTATTTTGAAGACATTCTCTATTGAAAACAGTCCCAGCCCAAGATATACCCACAAAATTTGGATAGAACTTGGGCATCTGCTCAATGCAACTTGGCCCAGAGAAGCAGTTTTTGGTGGAGCAGATGCTAAAATGCTTATTGTCTGTGGGGAAGGGTTTGTGCTTACCTAAGGCACCCACTGCTTGTCCCCATCAGAAATGGACACTGGGACAGATGACTCTAGGGTTTAACCCCAGATCACCATTCTTGTGTGCATTACCTCAATGTAAATATTAATCAAAGCCATCAATATAAAAAAAAAAATCAAAATTATATTTTACTCTGGTCAGCTGAGGGTGGCAGCTAATGTGCACAGACTGTCTGCAGCAAGTTATTGCTCCTCAAAGGGTCAGTGATTTAAATTCCTTTTGAGGCCACAGATAATGCAGGGGAATGGTGTTCAGTTCATACACACCTTTGTGAGCAAATCAGTGTAGGAAATGCTGGCAGTCAGAGAAGAGCTAGGCTGTGGCTTGCACACCATGTATTGGGAAGAACATGTATTTGGTCCATGTGTGAGCCACATGGCCCCACAGGTTTTTGTGTTTAAAATGTTGGCTGTATTGTTCTGTATTTGCTGCTTTGTGATCAGTTAGATTTCCCTTTAAGAAGCATCTTCCTGGCCAGAAGTTCGAGGCCAAGGATGGTCTGATCTCTAGCTGGTGTTTTTGTGAAATTATAGTCATGGGATGTTTTTAACTCTACTCAGCCCCTTCTTTCTCTTCCTTTTCTTTTCTCCTCCTGTATGGTTTGTAGAGCATCTCAATGTGTGTCTGGGGAAATCAACAGATCTTCAAAGTCTCTGCTTAACAGCAGTTTAATGGCAGTGGCTCCTTTGCCATTGTACCACAAGATCTGTCATTTATTTGGGAAAAATTCTGCCATTATTTATCCTTCCCAAGCAAAATTTAAGGTGAATGTGTGTTCATCCTGAGGATCAGATTTGGCTCCATGATCTGTATTCCCCTCTCTTCAAATGTTTACCTTTCTAGAACCTTTATCTGAGTTTTCACATAGTGTTTCTGATCCCAGGATCCCACACTTTGTTGCTGTAACACTGCTGGTTTTTTGATAGTGATAATTTTTCACATCTTGTGCAAGGGTCCCATTCACCATTTGAGGAGAGTAGAAAAGTATTTTCTTTACGGGTCTGTAAGCCCATCCGCACTCCCACATCTGGAAAGGCTCATGCTGTCTGTCATGTTAGTGCAGTGGGACAAGACTTCTGATGGAAACACTTAATTCTCAAAGTGGTGCTGAATAACAATAAATCCTTTGTGAAATGTGGATTTGCATTTAAGAGTCTTTCCTGCTCCCATTGTCTGCAAGACATTTTACTCAGCTTCATTTCCACTGTCCCGAGTCTAAACTCCTAATCCCCTCTTGTGATGCTTCAGCTTGAGCTGATTCTTCTCCATTGTGCCTTCATTTCCGTGGTTTTCAGAGCCTGGTCTCCATCCCAGCCCTCTTCCCTTCCACTGGCATCCTCAACAGTTTTCTCCTATTCTCTGTTTCTGCTTTCCTTCAGGATTGTCCCATCTTTAGATCCCTGATTTCCCTCCTCTCCACCTATTTCTGCTCATCCCCAGAGCAGCTGCCATTGCGAATCCAGTGCTGAAAGCACTTGCAGCCCCTCCTGACACAACTGCTGTTGAGGCTGGACAGATGCAAGGTCTTGGCAACTACAGATTGTGTCCAGTCAACCCACCTCATGGGAGGCTGGAGCTATGATGCATTTTAAGTTATGTGATGCTGTGGAACAGTCCTGTACAGCCTTGCTTGCCACCTATTTGCACCCTATAGGATGGCCTCTCATTTGCCAGGAGAAAGAACTTTTCCAAAAGTGTGGTTATCAAAAGTTTGTTCTTAAACTGAGAAGATGCCTGAAGCACAGAACAGGGAGGGTCTTCCTTGGACAGGAACCATTCTGTCATTTAAAGTCTGTGAACATGCTCTTGAGGCTGGCAGAGGAGAGGAGGAGGGCAGCTGCTATTGCTCAAGGGGACAAGAGAGCAGCTTGAGACAATCTTAGAAAGTTTGAAAAATGGTTGGAAATGACACAATTGAAATTCAATTAAGAAACACCTAAATCTCTAAACTTATGCATGTATTTATTTTCCCTTCCTACATACAAACTGGAGAGAAGCTGGCTGAGTAGCAGAACTACAAAACATATGTAGAGGTAGGCACAAATTGATAGTGCCTGGACAGAGGGTTGGTGCTAACGCCTTCTGGGATGTGTCACCTTGTATCTTAACATACAGTTATTACCCTGCATTGGTCAGGGCTTGCAAGGCCTTGCTTATATTTCTGTGGCTGGTTGGAACATTGCACTTTAAAAGAGATGTGAATTAATTGTAGGAAAAGCAGAGGAGAGCAGGGAAAAAGCCAGCCTGGGACAGGGGGGGATTGTGGAGTTGGGGACTCATCACATTGGTGTGTGATGATATTTGAACTGGGTGGTGACGACCCATGAAGGGATTTGGAAAGAGTGAAGCTGTTTGAGGTACAGCAGAGTAGGAACAGGATGTTCAGTGTCTGAAATGATGTGATACACAAAGCCACCTTCTTTTGAAGCTATTTTGAAGGCTTCACATCATCAGCCTTGTGCAGTTTAGGCCCCTCAGCCGATCTTCTGTTACTATTGTTTTCTGACTGCTGCTCCCATGTATTGACATCTCTGAGGCCTCTTTCTGCTTCTGTGTTGCTGAGTCTGGCTCTGCAATGTTCTCCTTCAGACTTCTGCCCATCACATGCACAACCCCACCCCTATTCACAGAAAAACAGCCCTCAAATCAAAGAGGGCAATAAAATGCTGGGTACTTAATGATGGACTAGAGGCAGAACTTTTATTTCATGCTTCGTCCCTGCAATTTCCCCCTTTGTTTTACAGGGTATGACTTTACCAAAAATAGTCAAAGGAAGAAAATAAAGTTTAAAACTTCGGGGAACAAGCCAACTTTTCCATGCTGAAAATCAATTATTGCCTAATATTTTAAAGTCAATATTGTGGCGCGCTGGCGATAGGCCAGTTCACCCTCACTAACCTGCTTTGTACTTTATTCACAAGAGTCAAAGTTCTTGTGAATAAAACTTTTTATTTCCAAAGATTCTTGAATTTCAAGGGCACGCTGCTTCTACAGCTAGGACTGCCGGCAGAGGAAGGTGACTTCGTACCGCAATCTGTGTGTTTGTCAGGGTTCCTGACAACAAATAAAATTATTACACAAGCTAAACTGATTGCTTTTGGAAAGAATTGCAAGGTGGGTGTAATTAGAGAGTGGGCATTTTTAAGGTTACTTTACTGTGCTGGAGCTGCAAACGATGGAAGTAATTTATTTCCTCTTGGTAATGCTCCTCTCTGGTCTAGCAATTTATCAGAAATGTTAATCCAACAAGCAGTAAGAGTGGATATGGTGGGAGGAGGTAAGGAGAACGGAGGAAGGAGAGAGAGAAGGCATTTAAAATTAGCTTCAAAATATTGTACATCTCATTAAAAATGTAATCATGCATAAAATGAGATCAATGAAAGTTTATCTAAAAGTGCAAGGAAAAGGCGTTTTCTGGTGTGATACTGGGTATAATAGTCTGGATTTTAATTTAGTCAGTTTGTAACAAAAAATCCCTCCAGGCTAAATAAAACAGTTTCCCTCCCAGTTATTGTATGGACAGCTAATTTTCTGCACCTTTCCTTCTAATATTCAACCTTATCTCTTGCTGGATAGAGGTTTCAATATACTGCAGAGTTTGTTTTCTTTACATTTTCTATTACTGCAATTTAATTTGCATGATAAATGATGAGAGGTAGAAAGATGATAAAAAGAAGCAGAACATTTCTTTATTAATTTTGTTTAAATTAGTGTAACTTCACTGACTGTGCTTTTTACACAGGAAGCCTATGCAGGAATTATTTTAAGACTCCATGTTGAGGTTAGGAAAATGCTTGACAGAGAGCATCTCACCTCACACTCCAGTGTGCATATTCTTCTTTTCCTGTCATTTCTGTCTACTTTACACTGTGTCTGACGATACTTCTGGATCAGTTTGGTGAAATTGCCATTGATTTCTTTCTGGATTATTTGATACAGGAGCAGGTTCAGGTGTATTTTAAACATGGATAATGCTGAATCTGTTGTCGGTGCTTCACCATGTCCTAATGTTAGTGTTGCAGCCTTGGAAGAAGCACCAGGAAAAACCCTAATAAGGACTTATTGTCAGTGTTCCTTCTCAGCATCAGGCAAGAGCCTTGGCTTGGTTCTAGGAACAGTGATGAACTGCTCAAAGGTGTTTAGATAGAACTGTTCCATGTTCTTAGAGTTTAGTCCTCCTAAGGCAGGATTGGGATTTCTGTGGCTTGTCATCTATGCTGAGCACTAGATGTAGGTATCACTTCTCTGTTTATCTATCTGCAACCAAACTCGTTATAACATCTTAAAACAGTGACTGAGGCATCCTTTGCCCTCCTCACCTGCCCTCTGCTCACAGCTCAGGCTTTGTTTCAACAGTAGAAAGATTTGATCAATGTTACTCACATTTGTTAGTTCAAAGCACCACCTCATCTCCGTGTTTGCTTTTCTTCCTGTTTTCACCCCACAAGTGCTTAATTTGGGGCACTGTCACCCACCCCACTGACCCTGACAGACCTACCAGAGGAAGACGTCCCTTGTATTTCAGCAGGCTCAACCCTTCCCTTTCACTTGGAGGCTCACAGAAATTGGCTTTAAAGTTACGAGTTTGGGGAGAATAAATTTACTTGAATTCATTCCAGTAATTGGTTTTAGGCTGGCTAATGTTACCAAAGCTAAAGGAATTCTCTTCTGAGCCCCTGCAACTGAGGAGAAACCCAGGGCCTTTCTTCTTACTTTTTCTTTCCTTTCCTTCTGAGGTTTGTGTTAATTAAACAAGACAGTTAAAGTATTATAAGAATGCAGTCAATCTCCCTAGGTATAAGTGCTTGCTAAAGTATTTCCCAAGTAAATCCTAATGAGAGTGATGACAAGAGCATACTGTGGCATGTGAGTGTACTGGCGTGGTCATAAGAGTGCAACGCTTTGCTTCCCCGCAAGTGCTCCTATCACAAACCATTCACAGTGCACTATTCTGCCCTCAGCACATACATTTACATAGCTGCAAGTGTATTTCTACATGAACACTTAGAGATACGTACAATTCTGGAATTGCTGGGCATATTCCGCTGGAGCATTTGTGTGTTTTTTTTCCTATAAGGCTTAACTCTGTTGGTGTTTTCTGCAGGCGTTTGCAGAGACAAGAAAAAGCATCAGCAATGGTGATTTACCATAAATGTCCTCTTTCCCTGCTTTTCTGTCTCCCAAATGACATTTCATTGCGGTAGCGTTGAGTTATAAACTTTTGAAAATTGCCTTTTTCCTTCTCTGCTGTAAGAAGAATATAGGGAGCACAACAAAATAATAAATAAAAATTGTAATTCAGGACTGTGCTGCTGCCTCAGCAGCCTGCTGCTCTGTGAGCTGGGCTTGAAACAATCCTCTGTCCATATATATATATATATATCTATATCTCCATTTATATATATGTATATATATACACTTCATTTTTTTTTAAAGGAAAGATGAAAAGGAGGTGCATAAGTTTCAAATTCCAAAAGTTGCAAAATGCTGATCTAAGTTCTCTTTGAAGACTCATTCTTGTCACCTGGAGTGCATGCAGCGTGCTGCAGGTTCTTGCTGCACAGTTGTGGTCTGGGTGGGTCATGCCCATGTACATCCCTGCACACAGATACCAGGCATCCTGCAACGATGAGGACGGTCTCATACAAGCTTTGTTGCTCGTATGAAACACACACAAACACACATATCCCCTGGCAATGTATTCTCAGGCGGTGCTTGGCAAAGATTCACTGGGCATGACCTATCTTCTCTAATGCTGCCTTTCCCCCCCTTTCATTCTATGATTCTCTCCTCTCTGGATTATCCTTATTCCTCCCTAGTTTCCTAAAAGTCTGACTCTGCCAAGTTCAACACAATTAGCGGATGTATTAAACTGGCATAATGTGTTAAATTTGGGCTTAATTTCATACGTGTTCTTTATCCCCAGAGATAGCCAAATACTTGCAAAAAGAATGTATTGATGCACCTGTGTAATATAGCTGTATATGTGTTTGGAAATCTACATTAGATAATTTATTTTTGTGTATGAGGAACTTGTTTCCTTCCATGTTTCAGCCCAAAGAGTAATTGGATCAATATGTTTCAGCTGCAAAGCAGAAAATGTGATCAAGTTTTATGTATTGTGTCAGAAGATGGATCCTGCATTAGTTTGTGCTTGTTGCTGCCCACCAGAAGGGAAAAAGAATCCAGTTCTGGTTGAACTGAAATCAGACAACTGTGCAAGGGAATGGTACACACTTGAAGCACTGCTGGAGCTCCTCGTGAGTCCACTTCCGCAACATGAAAGCAAATTGTGCTGCCAATGGAAAAATGAGCAAATAATCCCAGTCACTATGGTTTATCAGGAAAAAGTGAGAGACACTGAAGAGATGAGATGTCCTGTGTGCACCGTCATTCTGTGAGTGTTTGTATCATCATCACATCTGCTCAAGTCAGAGATGCAATGGAGTCCCCTTGGGACCAGGCTTTTCTTTAATTTTCTGCTTGTAGTTTTTATAGCTGCACTTCTTTTGCTGCCTCCATTTTTGCTATAAACAGCCAAAGGAGCTCTGCAGTGGTCATTTTGCTGTCGAGGTTGCAGTCTACTGATAATTGAAATCTTTGGAGTCCTTGCTATCTGCGATAGAATAGAGGACTATTTGCTCTTGTTTTAAGGGAGAGAAATTTCCCATCAATTTTCTCAGGAGAATTGTGAAGCTATTGCTGAAGAAGATGTACCTTCTAGAAAGTCTGGAGATCTCCCTTCCTGCCTCAGAGGGACCTACATTGGAACTGTTTCTTGGATCAGCCATTGGACTCATGTATGGACATTCCATGGGGAGTGGTGGCTCTTCTTTCTG
Source organism: Upupa epops (assembly GCA_013397515.1). Taxonomy (NCBI): domain Eukaryota; kingdom Metazoa; phylum Chordata; class Aves; order Bucerotiformes; family Upupidae; genus Upupa; species Upupa epops. Next base: position 253,875 of record VZRI01002665.1, read on the forward strand.
CCAGGCAGTAGAGGGAATCAGAGACTCAAGTATTATCCCGCTATGTGGTCTTTTTCCCTCAAAGGAAGTACCCTAATGGTTTGGCCTACCCAAAATTGCTGCCCATGACTGTCAGAACCTGATTTTTGGCAGTTTATGATCTCTTTTTATTCTGAGAGATATAACCATGTAGTTTTTAAAGGACTTGAGGAAAAGTTAAAAACAATAAAACTGGTTGACTATAGAGTCCTTTGTATTTTCTCTGTGTGAGCTAGTCACCAGCTTTTTATCACTGTGTCTCTAAGACAGACCTTAGGTCTTGCTGCTCCCATTGTAGGACAGTCCAGATGTGGTCTCCCTGTCTGGCCAGTGCACAGTCTGTGGAGGATTCAGCCAGTTTCCTACTGTGCATGGCTTCATCTGCCTTAATAGCCCCTTATCACCGTGAAATCTGCAGTTATTACAAGAGCCCTCCCCCAGTTTCTTCCGTTGTGTGTCTTCCAAATGCATCATTGTACATAAGGCTTCTAACATGAAAATGCCTCATTTTACAGTGAAAGTGGGTATCACGGCCATTACACAGTACTTTATATTCTCCACATAATAGTTCAGTGTGATCCATCTGGTTGGATGTTTGTGTTATGGTGTCGTCTTCTTTATCTGACAGAACAAAACATGCTCCGCTTGGCTTCTTCTGGGTTTTTTTGCTGATAACACTCCCAGCCTGTTAACTTCCTTAATTTTATTTGTCTGTTCAAAGTTGGTGCATTTTTTGACTTGCTGTATTTCAGCATGTGGGCTGTGATGTGTCAAATAACCTTTTAAAATCCAAACAGATTATGTCCTGTGTTTTCTTCCTGTCTGGAGTCTGTGTTACCTCTTTAAAAAATTCCAGCAGATTTGTCAAACAAGATTTACCCTTTATAAGACTCTGCTGGCTACTTTTTCTATCAGCTCACATTTCTCCAGATGTTTTGTGATCTCATCACTTATTAATGTCTCCATGACTCTATCTTCTGCTGAAGTTACACAGTTATTACTGGTTAATGTGGCTATGAACGGATTGTCTCTTCCTCGGTAAACTGCTTCTGATGATGAGACTCTGCTCAGGATGGGTTTGAAGTCTCAAATTTGAGTGATTTACAAATACTTCTGTTTTCTTAATCTACTGCTTTATGACTGTTGTTTAATAATGTTGTACACAATGAGTTAGGATATAGCCGGTTACGCAGGACTGGAGAGCCTCTGCCATGAAGAATCTCTCAACTTCTTTCGCTGTCCTTGGTTAATAGCCTGCCACACAAACATCATTTCAGCCCTGCAGTTACATACATCTTTAATTTGTTTCCTATTGTAGGCTGTCTGGGCTTTTACTCCAACCTTCTGACTCATAAAGCAATTGCTGCAGGATTCTGGCTGACTTAGGGTACTCCTTGCATGGTAGACAAGAAAGAAACGGCTCTAGATCACCCTGTGAGCTACCAGCAGTTGATGCTAACTAGCATCTTGGCATTTTCGTGGAACCACTGGAAATGACAGCAGCTTGATTTTTGCTGTTCTTGAAAACCTTTAATTTCACTTAATTTCTTAAGAGTGTGAATGCCATTTGTGCCTCTTGTCTGCACAGTCAGGAGATGGCATATGTAAACAACTACAGCCAACTGGAGAGCCCACGCAAAGTTGGCCTAATGTATCTACTTGATCTCCAGCCTTCAAAAGAGATAAAAGTTTATGGGGCAGCATGAGAACATTTTGCAGTGCTGGTCCCTGCTTTGAGACTGCTGAGAATGGAGGTATGTCCATGCTCCAAAATTTTATGGGAACGTTGTAAGCTCCATGAAACACATGGAATTTGGATCGGATACAAGTCAGTCTCTCCATTACACATCTATGGCTCTGCATATTTGTGATTATCCTTATGGACAGCGTAAGCTACTGCTTTCGGATGGGAGAGGCTTGGAGAAGGAGTCAGGGAACATGTCTGAGTGTTTATGATAAAGCCTGTTGTCAGGGGATGGAGAAGTGCAATCTTTTGGAAAACAAGTAAAGTTTCTGGGTAAAGGAGCACAAGTGTCCTTTTCTTTGTCACCACTTCTAGAACAATCTTTCTTTTAATTTTTAGTGCAAGTTGCACAGTTGGTGCAGAGGAAATGAGATTAATGTCATTGTGTGCCTTAAAACCAGTAGTTCTCATTTTGAAACACACATGTTTGTGAAAGTGGGTTTTTGTCTCAGTAGTGACTCTTGAATCACTTGGAGACTGTTGCTGGACTTCTTCTCTTTGAAGTATTTTGTAAAAATTAACATTTTTCTTCCCAGAATAAGAAGAATCCCTCCTCCTCATTTCCAGGGAAAGACATTCTTTATATACACTTCTCAAATTTCTCTAGCTGGGAAATTCAGTGGGAGGTAAAGATGCTGGGAGCCACTTAAGTGCTTCTAATGGGTAAGATGGTTACCATCCATGGGCCTGAATCAGAAGAGTCTGTTGTGTGGAGGCATTTTGATAAACTCACCTAGGTCACCTGAGAAATTTGTGCTTAAAATTCCTCCATGAGCTTTTCTCTGGATGGGGCATGACAGTAGCTGGATGTAGGTGGTTGATCAGGGAGGTAATGCATGTCTTCAGAGCAGCTACACCCTCCTCTTGAAATTAAGAGTCCTTCAAAGAATTAGTATAAAGTCAGAGCAGTGGGAGCTTTTCATCTTTTCATTGCCCTATTGGAATATTTTGAAGGGACTGCTGTAAAGAGTTGCTGCTAGTATACTGCAGTGAGGTGTGGGATAATCAGCTGTGGTTAGTTCTCCAACCCCTGTGTAGGTGTTTGGGACAGAAAATAACCGTAGAATCTGCAGAAAAAACTTCTTAGCAGCCTGGTAAAAGAATTTCCATGGATGCATGGATGACTGTTCATGCTTGCAGTAGATGCAGATGATGTTTGGGCATCTGTTCTGTTTAGTAGTCTCATTCTCCTGCAGCTGGGAAGACTTACCACCTGACTGCTGAATTTTACCTGAAATTTTACTTTGATGCATACCCGAAGTAGCTTGGTTCAGGTGAGACTGTGAGATGCCAAACTTTGCCCATTGAGAGTTCTGCTGCTTATCTGAATGAAGATGAGCAGTTCTGTAGAAATGTTTTATCAGCACCACTTCGTTCTCACTCTTTATTCACTGTGAGAAGGACTTGGTGTTTGATTCAGCAGCTCCACACCAGTGTTCCAAGTGCTGCGTTATCTCTCCAGAAGTGTATGTCCACATGGGATGAGACTATTTTGGCATTTGGGCTACCAAATCATCCCGTTTCTCCTGCAGCAGTAACTGTGTGGCAAGGGAAGGGGAGGGAGGGGAAGGATAGCTTCAAATTCTGATTCATCACTTTTATTGAACTTAAATCCTTTTGTTTTAATGCACACTTGATTGAGCCAGCATTTATTGAAACGGTTATGGCTTGTAGGAAAGAGAGACAGTTGAAGAAAGAACAAATGAATCTAATGTAAATCAAATACTTAACGCTTTTATAGAAACTACAAAGCTTTAAATGTGTATTCTTAATGGTAATTTTGCAAGACTCCACTAGGCATCTTCAAATGGAGGTGTGACAGTGATTGTTTCAGTCTGGAGATGGCTTTCTTTTCACATGCTAATCATCTGCTCATGGTGATATTTCTCAGCTTAGTTGCAGTCAGCGAATTGAATAATTTATGGCATGAATTTTGTTGTAAATTTATTGTGTCACAAGCAGGTTGTAATTTCACTAACAGTACACTTAAGTTATTAAGTAAAAAAAAATAATGTGCTTGATAGGATCGTGCATTTGGAGGTTCTCTTGCTCCCTTCCCAACTAGTTCTCATCTTATATATTTTCAAACACAGTATTTACCTAATTTTTATTCAGAATCTGATCCACGAAAGAGAGAGAGAGGACATTAACATAAATGGGTTTGCATTTGCACACTATTGTTGAATCTGGTAGTCGTAAACAAATTACAGAAGATTTTATATAGACAGAAATAGCATTAAAGTGGCACAGCTCTGCTGCAGTGCTGCCTCCGATCCCTATTTGTTTCTGAGTAATTGTCCTCAGCTTACAAGTGATAAAGTGTTGAAGTTAACAGGCAAATCTGCCGAGAGAAGTGGAGCCTCTTGCTTCTTCCCCAGCTTTGACGTTAACATAATTTGGAATCATTGCTAGAAAGTTGTTTCTGATGTGAGAAGTGCTAGAGGAGATAGGCAGCCTTAGTGCCTGCTGGCAAGGACTTGGACCAGAACAGCTCAGGAGAAGCTTGGCCAAGCCCCTGCTGTAAAAGGGAAGAGTTTGGCTGCTCTGCTTTCAGTCTTCCTGTATTTCCTTATGCTAGAAATGCCCGTTTCCCATGGGCTGGACGGGGATTTTCTGCCTTCTCTGACAATGTCTGCACACTGCTTGTGGAGGTGTGTGTTTGTTTGAGTGTTTGGAGGGAAGTTAAGTGTAACTCTTCCAAGCAAAAGATAAGGAAACATTAGCCTACCTTGGATTTTATGTTTGGAACAGGAAGCCTTCATAAAGTGATTTTGTTGTCTATTTTATTTTCGGCTTTCCTCCACAAGCTCTCCTCAGTATTTTGCCAGAACACCAAGAAGCTCAAGGCTCCTGTTTGTATGTTGGTTGTAAAGTTTGTTTTCCGGTTTCTCATGTGAAACCTTAGAGTGTTTGCAGGAGTAAGGGAACTTTTGCCTTCTGAGCCTCTACAGCAGAGGGGTTTATTGGTGCAACTTCGGGAGGATTTTTTTCCAAAGCGACTCTTCTATCATTTTAAACCTGCTGTTGCCAGTGTACCTAGTGGCTAGTTGTTAGCCTGAGGGTGTGGGCACTTTGGGTAAAAGCCTGATATTGTTTTATAGGTGCTTGTACATGCAGCTATTTCATCACCATGGCTTTCTTAAAAGCCTGCCTGATCTCTGCCAGCTGCTTTGTTTTGTCCAGCCTCCCCTCTCTTTTTTGCCATCCCAAGAGATACTCAATGAATTGTTAGATTTTTCACTTCAGTTCTCACTTGCTGCAGCAATCCAGTTTAGTGGGTACAGAGTGGCCAGAGATCTCTGGTGCCTCCCAATGCTTCCAGCAGGACTGTGGCAGCTGGAAGGTTGATGGAGCTGGAGCTTGCTGTGATATGCAAATACCGTGAAAGGCAGAAGTGTTGTGATTGTTTATTTAATTGTTTAAATATGCCAATGTTAATACATATAATTACACAGTATAAACACATTTAATTACTTAAATGAGGTAAATATTTTTGCATCTTAGTCTAACATTGCAATCAAAAGTTCTCAGTGGGTGGCAGGTTTAGAAAAGAGGTATTTTTCTCTGAGGGAGCACTCACTGTTTTCTGTTAGGAGTAGAAGTAACACAGGCCACAAAATCTGGAGGATTGCAACCACACAGTTTAAAAAGTATTCAGAAAAAGAGGTTTTCATGAGATTTTAATGGTCTTGAAACTAGCCGGTCATGAGTGCACCCTTGTCATGGGAAGTGTAGACAATGACAACATGTGATGAGTGGGTGCACTGTTTCATTGAATGTTGGCATGGGCATATTAACACAGGAGGTGGTGAGCTGGGGCTACCATTGTCAGGCTGGAGACCAAGACTTTTCGTCAGTTGGGCTGAGAATGCCACCTGGCCTCTTTTCTCCAACTTTGACCACACTTGTGCTAGACCTGGGCTAGAAGTTACACAACTAAATCTCTTAAAGTGCTTACCACAGTGTTCAATACTGGACCGGCTGATTAAATCACAATGGATTTGTCACAATAGTGTTTCAGGATGAGGAGTAAAGACTTCATTCAAATCTTTGGTTTCCTTAGGTTGCCTATCTGCAGATACTTTTTCTTGCACTGAAAATGCCAGTTGAAATTGTGAAACCACTTCTACGTTTCACTCCTCAGATGAAATTCCTCTTAGAAGTGCTGTATTGTAATTATGGTTGTGCATGTTAAATTTTTAATTTGATTTTCATTTGTCTATTCAATTGATATAATTGATGTGCATCCCTTCTCCCTCAGGATCCAGGTTAATAACCTACTAACCTTGGAATGAAGGAATGATAAAAGGATACCACAGTAGGGTTTAAGGGACTGTTTATAATATATGTTTTTAACTGTAGCCTTATTTTTTTGTCCTTTATAGCCTACAGCATTTTGTACTTCCAAAACTATGACAAGCATTAAAAACATTAATTATTTTAACTTTAATGAAAATAACTATTCATACTGGACTTACAAAGAGGCTAATTGTATTACTGTTAGTGATTGTTTTACAAAACAAAAGAGAAAAATAAGTTTTGTAGATTTCTGTTTGTTGTCTGAACAGGTTCTTCTTTGGTTTATTTTGAGTTTGCACTTCTACAGTCTGAAGATGTGACTTGCCCGTGTGTAATACAACCATAGAATCACAGAATGTTAGGGATTGGAAGAGACCTCTAGAGATCTTCTGGTCCAACCTTGCTATCAAAGCAGGATCACACAAGGCTGCATCCAAGAGGATTTGGAACGTCTACAGAGGAGGAGACTCGCCACAACTAGTATGGGCAGCCTGTTCCAGGGCTCTGTCACCCTCACAGTAACTGTTTCTCCTCATGTTGAGGTGGAAGTCCCTATGTTCTAGCTTATTCTGTGTTCTATTACTGGGCACCACTAAAAAAAGTCTAGTCCCTTCATCTTGACACCCACCCCTCAGTTACTTATGGACATTAATAAGATCTTCTCCCAGCCTTCTCTTTTCCAGACTGAACAGCCCCAGTTGTCTCAGCCTTTTTTCATTGGAGAGCTGTTCAAAGCCCTTGATCATCCTCATAGCTCTCCATTGGACTTTCTCCAGTTGATCCTCGTGTCTCTTGAATTGGGGAACCCCAAACTGGACAGAGTTTTCCAGGTTTGGTCTCACCAGGTCAGAGTAGAGTGGGAGGAGAACCTCCTTAGAACTGGGGCCATGCTTTTCTTGATGCACCCTATTTGCCCTCTTGGCCACAAGGGTACACACTGCTGTTGCATGGGTAACTTACTATCTCAAATATACAACAGATGATGATGAAAATTGCTAAAAGAAATAATTAGATAACATCAAGGCATTTGCTAACTGCAAAGTATCCCAAGGTAAAGCTGGAACAGGTTAAAGTGCAAAGGTATCTTAGGTAGATTTTTTGCATATTTACTCTTGATATCTTAATTGAAATGGGTCCTGTCCTGTGGCAGTGCATTAATGGTAGTTACCCCCAAAGATTACAGGCTAAAGTCAAATCTCCTATTGCAGCTAGAGCAAGAAGGTCAGGCTGTTTGCCAGCTCCATCCCAAAGAGAGTCAGAAAAGTGTTAGCACTGGGGAAATAAATGCTTGGAAAATGTCTTCTCTACCGTGTGTGAGCTTGGGAACGTTCACTGCTATGATCAGTCTCTCCCACCTCCCACCGTTAGCTGAAAATCTGCTGCTTTGGGGCTTTATGGTGGCCTCTGGTACCCTTGCAGGACACATCTCTCTCCAGACTCTCTCTCCAGACTCCCTCTTGCCCTCGCTCACTTGGTAAGACTTCAGTTGTTAGCAGTGTGCAATGCTGTGTAAAGATCCATTTCTCCTTAGACACCAGTGTGCAAATCTCACTGGAGTTTGCACTGAGCCCTGGCCGAGCCTGAAGTTTACTCTAGCAGAGAAAAACGCTTTCTTCTAGGTTACGAAGCTGGAAATGGAGTGATTAAATGAGCAAGCTGTAAGTGCAGAATTAGCACATGGCTGAGTCCACTCTCTGCTGGATGATGCTGGAGGTCTCAGGGGAATAGCAAGGCTGAGAGGACCAGGTGGGGAGAGCACCAGCCCTGGTTGTTTTTCTCACCTTTCCTCTTCTCTGAGGGAGGGAGTGCCCTGAAGTGTTTTGGGTTCAAATGTTTCAGCGAAGCAAGAGAGTACAGCTGTTGAGAGGAATAATTGAAACACTGTCCAATACATTAAATAAACATCCCAAGACATTAAAAAAGATTAAAAATCTCATGCTTTGGAACATAACCAAGCTATCAGCTACTTGAAGCTGGGTAGAAAATCTGCTTTGGTAAGTTACGCACCACTGGGCTGGCTGAGGCTTTCCTGAGGCTTTCTTTAGAGGACCTGATGCTGAGGATGCTGCGTGGAAGCTTACTGCTGGCCTCTGCAGGATTCCCTAGGTTGGAAAATGAGCGTCTTGCCGCCAAATGGAAACTTCTGTTGGTGCTGTGTCTGCATGATCAACTGGTAGTACCAGACAAACTCTTCCCAGGGCAAACATGAGATGGGCCCTTGTCCTGAATTTCATCACAGTGCTATTCCAGTACCTTCTATGCACAGATCAGCATGGAAGAGCATCTGGAAAAATGCCTGTATCCATTGTGCAGTGAAGGATAATGAGCACTGGTGGCTGCTTCTAAGATGCTGGCTATGGAAATGAAAACTACTTGTGATTCATGACTCTTCAGGCTGCTGGCTGGTAACAAAGGGCATTTTCTGTATGTAGTAGGAAAGTCAGAGGATGGCAATGCCCTGTGTTTTGTTGGCCAATATAGTGTGAAGCTGCTTAGGACCTGCAAATGAGGATTTAATTGATTAGATGTAAAAGTCACATTTATTAAACTCTTTTCAACAGTTAAAAAGGAGACATTACCTTTGCATGATGGAAATAGTGAAAATTACTGATGTCACTGAGAAACTTTCCAGACTGCTCTCCATCTCACTCTTCATTTCCTACTCTGACGGCATCAACAAAGACTGGACAGTTTGCATTTAAAGTTGCTATGCTAAGGAGAGACATGTGCACTCTTTATAGAAGGCACCAGAACAGGCTCTCATGCCTTCTGTAGATTTGTTCAGTGGTTGTGGCCTGTTCTTGCATGGAGAAAATTGAGCTTGCTATGGGAATGTCAACCCTGAATTTCTTGACATGTTTATAAAGTCTCATGTTTATAAAGACATAGTGTAATCAGAAATTAATCTGATGCATAGTGGAATCTTGGACAGTCTGCATAACAATATGAAACTGTCAAAGCCAGAGCAGGGTGGTTTGTAAGAGGCTCAGCAGCATAAACAGCCTAAGATGAACGAGCTGTGTGGCAGTGGGGATACCAATGAGGCACACAAATCGAAACAGAGACTCTGTCATTTAAAGATAACGTGGCTTTCTGCTGAGGTAAAGCAGACTCTGGTTTGTCCTGATAGAGCTAGTCTTGGTTGCAGCTTTCAAGCAAAGACTTCAGCCAAATGCAACAAATACATAAATTATTTGGAACATCCATCCTTGCCATAAGGAAGGGACAGAGCCATCAGTCGTGGATGGTCTTGTGTCCGCATGCTTGTGCGGCTTCTACCTGCCCTGCATGTGTAACGAGGGGCCGTGACTTCCCGGGGAGCAGAATGGAAATGGGCTTTGTCCATTTGCTGTTAAACCACTGGCTTTTAGATCAGGCTTTCACATTCTTCATTGCAAGTTGTACCCACTAGTCTACAATGTCATTGTTTGTCTTTGTTATGCTCTTAACTCTCATCAGGTATGAGTCTGTCTGGGCTGGAGAGCTCATGCTGCAGAAAGCAAGTACCCTGCCTGGCCAACTAGGAATGTTCTTGCTGGTTCAGACTCCATTTCTAATCCCACAGGGACAGGTTCACCGTGTGGGTTATTTTTAGGGGGCTGGAACTAGATGATCTCTGGGGTCACTTCTAAACCATTCCATGATTCTATGATCCCTGTCTACAACAGTTCTAACATTTTCTAGGAAAAGACCAAGAACCTTGTGGGACACTGGTGCCAAATAATCTCTCCCCAGAATGTGTATCTTATTTTGCTCTCTAATAATTGAAGACTGAAACAAACTCTAGGGTGCAAGGTTTAATATCCTTTCTAAACTTACATTAATTAATTATGAAAACTCGTTCATTTTAATCTTTGTGTGTGTGCCTGCAGTGACTTCCTTTGGGACAGCCCAACAGTGTGCTTTATGAAAACATGTATTGTTTTGACCCTGTTCATCTAGAATACTGTCAGATCTATATGTACTTTGTTTCTGCCTCTAGTACATATTTCCTTCTACTTATTAACATTGATTTTCATTTCCAATCATGTTGTCAATTCCCTTGTTTTCCTCACTACCGTCTTCTGTGCTAATTACCCTAAAATTTTTCACTGTTCTACCAAGCATATTAAACAGCACAGACTAGCCTTGTAACATGAGTGACTTGGGCAGGGTGTAATACAGAGCCTCCTGACTACTAGAGTGCTGCAACTCGGGTGTAAACTTTGGGATGCTTTGAAAACTCCTATTCAAGTGTTTTATAGAGCAGGTGGTACTTGTTCCTACTCTCATACAGGGGGTTTTGCACAGTTTGCTCCCAAAGCCCTTTTGATTCCTGAAATTTCCCCCACAGTGGCTTAAAACCATGACACAATAAAGGTTCCTTCCTTCCTGGTATCCTCAGTGTGGTGATGAGGTGGGAAGCTGGGGAGCAGCAGTGAGGACTGGGCTATGGTGGACCATGCAAATGAAGATGCCCAGCACAGGTCTAATGTGATGGAGAAGAGGGAGCACCTGGCTTGTTTGGAAGTCCTGTGTCTTTGTATACTTAATCTTAAATTTCTTCTTGCTATGCTACCTGCCTCTTTCCAGCCTTTGCAGGTTTGCTTTCCATCCCACCCAGCCTTTGTGCGATCTGGAATGACATTTAGGTTTTAGATGGCTTTCAAAGAGATGTTCCTTGACGAAGTTAAAGTTCTCACCAGCAATAAGGAGTAGAGTAATGTGGTAGTCTTCAGTGTGACATCTGGCTTGCTGTTGCTGTTCGTGTAACACGTTGCTGAGTTTCATACTGGGCAAGCAGTACAAAATTGTCTGTAACCTTATGTGTAAATTTTCGATTTACTTTTTGCAGGGAGGTGCAGGGGCTGCATCTAGCAGCGATGAAGTTTTAAATGAGCAGTTACCACACAGACTTACCAGAGCTATATTTTCAGTCTTATATCTTCACATTTCTCTTATAGAATGTTTAACTTGGCCACTGTGCCAACACTTGAGTTGAGAGGTAAGCCGGCATTGTGTGTGCAGCTTACACTGTTGGTTGGATTCAGCACCATTACATGAGTTTTCATCTTTTGAATCAGTATTTATTCCCACGTAATTGTATCTTCAGCTAATTATGACCTCTGGTACTCAGGCAAGGTATAAAAATACCCAGACACTAAAGCAACCATTTACTTTCCATATGCTTGATGGCTGATCCCCGAGATCCCAATAAAATGGAGCTGTTGCTGATGCCTAATGCCTCTGGAAATGATGTGGGTTCACCGGCTGGTTGATGCAGAGAAGCAAAATGTACTGACCAGCAGTTGGTGTTGGAAGAAAACGAAATGTATGTTCAAGGTGGTGGCAATCCGGCTGTGAGCAGGGGAGGGAGAGCAGGAGTGTGGTGGATCTGGTGGGGAGTTGGTGTTTGGGAAGCTTTCCCAGCATGCTGCTCACCAGAGAGGGACTGAGGCTTCCTGAACAAGCTGCTCATCTTCCAGATGAACTGACAATGCTAAGAAATATAACTGTGCCTGTTGATAGAAAATCACTGCATGGAATGGGGAATCTCCTCACTGGGCTGCAGTGAAGGCTATTGTCCCTGTTCCTTTGAGGCATGTATAAGGGTGTATGGGCAAAGCCAAGCATGACCAAAGCACACGTGGCCACAGGGTTGGTGGTTATTCTCCAAGTGTCACTAAGATTGTAATCGTTTCCTGAGATGATATGATTTATTAGTTGGTTGTTACTGATAACTGTCCCCTAAAAGCAAGAATCAAGAGGGGCAGCAGCTGACATAGGGAAGCATGAGCTCCTGGCACTCACCTGCACCCTGCATATGTGACTTCCTGTCTGTGACACATGTTGGGTCAATATAGCTGGTGAAAAATGGGTATTTCTGACCATAAGGTTCTGAGCAACTTCAGTCTTTACAGATAAAATCTTGTGTCTTGAAGTTCACCCAAAAGCTGACAGTCAGTGCAGTGCAGAAAGTAATAGGAGTTAATAATACATCTGAGTCTCCTACCACATCCTAAGGCTTTTTTCTTCAATATTATTCAAAATATAGGCACCTTTCATATTAATTAAATGGCAACTTTCTGTATCCAACGATCAAACTATCCAATAACGCTTGCTCAGAGCAATCAGAAATGACAAAAATAAAGTACTAATATAATTTTATTATGAGTGATTTGATCCCTGGGGTTTCTATCATATTAAACAAAGAAACAAATTAACCAGTGACTGAATTAAGTGGAGGAACTTGCATCATGGAAAGGCAATAGATTTTTTTCTTAGTTAAGCTGCCAGATGCTTTCATGCTTCAAGTCCAGTTTCCGAGATTCCCCACAAATTTCCTAGACATAATCCTGTTCCCGTGTATTGATGCATACGTCACCATGTAGCTATTTGGGGTTTTTTTTTACTGTGGAAGTGTAGTAAAGAAGATCAGAAGAGGAGGTTTGAACGCATTAATCTGCATTTCTAAATCTGCTGAATTAATGATTGTTCCTCAGGCAGTACCAGTAGCTTGGGCAGGTTTCACAGAATCACAGAATGTTGTATGTTGGAGGGGACCTCAAAAGATCATCTAAGTCCAACCCCCCTGCCAGATTCTATCCTATGACACATCTTTGTAGACAGCTCTGTGCTGCACTTCCCAAGCCTGATGTCACCCAGATGTGCTGGATGATGCACACCTGTGTGTTTGTTGTCTTGCTTTCCAACTTTTAAAATAATTACTGTCTTCTCCATTCCTGCTGTTACTGTATACTGCACATATATCCTGTCAGAAAAGGTTTTGAATGTCCCATATTTAGAGCCGAGAGATTTGAGAAGTGGATGGTCTCCTCTGGCAAATGCCTGCTTGGCATAGGTGCAGCAGGATGACTCTGCCAGAGAACTGGTCTTGACCATGAGCCCTCCCTTCACACTCTGCTCCATTTCAACCTGGGGGCACCCATGCTCTGTCACACCAGGGACCTCTCTCATGTTACTGATGTGATGTGAAAACCCCATGTTTGCTGGGATGTGGTCAGCGATATTCAAAAGCACCTCTGCCTCGGCACTGTGTATTATGCTATGTTACACTGAATGTTGTAAGCACACGCACATGTAAAATACCCACTGCATTAAACTTTGCCCTCTAGGGAGCAGTTGGGTACAGAATGAGACCTAAATCCTGGGGTTGCAAAGCACTTTTTATTCCTGTTAAGGAGGTGAGATCATGTGGTTTTCTGTTTGAGCTGCACTTGTCCTTGCCCACATTGAGAGGAAAAGAACAACCACAGTCTTGACTCCTAGTGCATATATTCAGATTCATACTGAAGTTTGTCAGGTGGTTCCATGCTGGGACCACACCAGTGGCTTATGGAAGTTATGTGGAGTCCAGGTAATTTTCCCCTATGAGGCTTCATGTATCCAGTGCACAACTGATCCCATGATAGTTCTTACCCCCATTGTCATGAGCACAGTTTCCTTTTCTGGGAGACCCAAAGCAGCTCTGGAATCAGGACTGAGCAGGAGCATCTCTGAACATCATCACGAATTTCCCTGGCTATGACAAACCCACGTTTGCTGTATCATCTTTCTTAAGGCTCTGTGGTGATCATATGGTGTTGAGCTTTTGTACCCCTTCCTGAAACACTGGCCTGTGACCCTAGTCAGCACAGAGACATGCTGCAAGTCCTGCCGGGCTTCACCGCAGGGCAGGAACAACCAGAGCTCACCTGCCTCTGATACTGTGACCATTTATTATTTAGTGATAGAAAGCCAAGCATGGGACAAGCACTTTCCTGGCTGAGGCAATATTGATAAAGAATCCAGGAATCTGCAGTGGAATTGGAGTTTTAATTACATTTCTGCCCCCAAAAGCTTGATTTTAAGGTAAGATCAATAATGTGTTAAAAGCCAAGTATGGTAAATACATGTCTAATATACTTAAAATCTGTACGCAGCAGTGCATTACCGTTTCAGCATTTAGTTTGTTCCAGCTTGGTTGGACCAAGTGCCAAAGTCCTCCAGCAGAGGCTGTTGGCAGTCCCAGCTCAGTAACAGAGACATGGCAGCTGTGAAGTCTCCTGCATCTGTGTAAGGTGCTGCCTGAGGACTGTTTGTAATGGTTAGTTACTAATTAATATCTTTGCTTTAGAGCTGTAATGGGTAGTTTTGGCACAGGCACAAGTGTGGGTCAGTTGTTTGCCAAAACTGCTCTGGTTTGCCTGCATTTGGGAGGAAGGCACAGTGTAGGAACCAAACCCTTGCCACTCTGTGTGGAATTTCTCCCTGTCTTGTACCTGCCTGGCCACACTGCTGAGGGTCTTCAGTACTCTTGGCAGTGATACTCTGCATCTGCTGCACCGAAGGGGGAAGGACAGGGAATGGTATTAAGTCCTTCAGCTTTTAATGCTGCATCTCATCCTAATGCGCTGTATCAGATGACTTTGGTCACATATCTCTCTTTCGCAAAGTTGTATTATTATAACAGAGGGATTAATCAAAATTGGGATAAGCTAAAGCATGCCTGTTCTGGTCAGCCTCTGATTTCAGCAGTTGTTAAATAATGGGCAGCCTCTCACTCTTTGCTATAAACATCTGGATGAGGATGCCGAAAGAATTAAATTTTGTGCCTGAAAAATGACAGATTGAGCAGGAGCTCTGCTTTCATCTCTGTGATCATGTTTTTAGGAGAATACGCGCAGAGTCTCAGCGTTAACATTCTTTAACTGCTCCTCAAATTACTAATGCTTCACGTTGCTTTAATCCATTCTGCTGTAATAGCTTTATTAGATTAAACTCCCTGCTGAGCAAGTGAGGAACAGTGGGATTATCACACGTCCCTTTGAACAGCCAGTAAAGACAAAATAAATGGTTAACAAAATAGAACAAATTCAGTTTGCAGGTGATCTGAAGTTCTCAGTCCTGTGGGCTGGGGACAGGCTCTGAGCGTCCCTATTATTTCTTGCTTGAAAAATGCCTTTTTAGCAGTCTGAAGAAATTCCCGAGGTAAAAATGAAGTCCTAATGGAATAAAAGTTCCTCTTTCCCCTTTAGATGTTGTTGCTAATTGCGTTGTGACGACTACAGGGACAGCATGAGGAAAACCTGAAACTTCATTTTTTTGAAAAAAATCTTTAGCTTTGCTTTTGAGGAAGCCATAGGTGCACCAGTAACAGCTTTTATCCAGTGTCTCCCAGAGTGGTTACTCCTAATGACTGATTTTTTTTTTTTCTTTAGCAAATCTAATTAACTATTTGAAGTATTTCGTCAAGAGGCTCATGGTTACTATACACAAGCAGTGGGTGGCTCTTCTAGAGTCTCTTAAAAACTCAGTTTCTTCTCAGCATTCTTAAAACCCTCATCTGCTGGAGCAATTTGAATTTTGTTATTAGTGACTGCTGGAAATCATAATTCAATAAAGACTAACTCATTTAAAAATGCTTCATGCTGAGCGTGCATTAGGTAACTTGGGAAACTTAGGAGACACAGAAAAACATATACTAATATTCAGGTCTACACAGGAAATTGGTATGGCACTGAGCGGTTTGAAGGAGGCTTTTTGTATTTTTTTAAGAAGCTGCAGAAAGGTTGGAAGGAATGCAGGTTTTTTTCTGGTAAATGTATTCCTTCCCTCTCCCCAGCATTTCTTTCCTAAAGTGCTGGCTTCTGTCCAAAGGAATTAAAGCCCCCAACCTACTAGGGGATAGTGAAAATATACATGGTAAACATTTCCATAATAATTTCATAGATAAGTAAGAAAGCTGTCGTGTTTCTTCCCCTAACCTCCTTGTATGTCCCTTATTTCTTTTATCTAACAAGTTTGGAAGTTTTAAGTATCTCTCCTGCCCCATCTTTCCTATTCCCTTTATGGCAATAATATTATGGTCATAGACTGTATAGTCTTGCCATAGGGGAACGGGCCTCCTGCTCAGGTTTTTTAAACCACATCTGCAGATGCAGCTGGAGCAGCCTTTGAAAACCATTGGTATTATGAAAGGATGTCGTTTTCTAACAATGAATCCTCCTTCAGAGGACACTGCGCCATTTCATGCCTGCCCAGTGCTGTCCGGCAGCTGTCTCCTCTGCAGTTCATTTGCTGCTCGAGTTCACCCTAGGAAATACACTGGGGTATTTTTTCCCAATTTCTCTCCCCACAAGTTGTTTCATCTTTAGAATCACAACATTTCCTGCCAACATCAGAGGTTTCTATTCTTGTCTCCTCTCTCCCTTGTTCTTTCTAGCCATTTTCAGACTTATATAGCCCTTCTGTTTCTTACCATCTCTCCCTTTCATCCCCTGGTCCTCTTGTGGTGCCTCCCTCGTTTCAATTCTCCACTTAGCTGGGGTTCAGAAAACAATTGCCATCTTCCACCTGTTTTTCCTCCTTTGTTGCTCTGAGGTTTGATTCAGCCTCTTTGTCTGCTTTCCCCATCTTGGGGGCTTTTCTTTTTTTTCTTTTTTTTCTTTTTTTTGCTCCCCTCACCCTCTTTCTAAAATCTGAGAAAATGATCGATATTATTCCCCCTCTCTCCGTTTGATAAGCTAATGCTGGACTGAGGTGGTGAGGATGGATTTGTTGTCATTGCAGAGCTGGAGAAGGGGTGAAGGAGCTCTGGACGCACAAGGCTGTGTGCGGGCAGCCCCCACTGCGGTCAGTGTGTTCCCAGTCCGGCAGGACCGGCCTGAATAAATATATGTGATTGAAAACTTGGGACAAAGGCCTGGGTTCTTTGCCCAGGCAAAATGCCCGTGGAAACAAGTCAGTGTACGTCAGCATGGAGAGGCCGCTTTTAGGTTGTTTACCTAGGAGATAATTTAGGCAAGGCTGACAGGCAGGAATGCCTTCTGCTCAGCTTTACACCACGGTGTGCCTGTGTCTTCTGGACTTCGTGCTTTCTCTTGTGATGTGTGGCTTCGTCCTTCACAGCAAAGCAGCATCTCCCCCTTAATGTAAGGAATTAGCAGCGCTGCGGGTAGTTGCCAGACTTGGAGAACACAGTATGTGGAACCCACGGGCTGGGTTCTACTTTGGGTGCATGCTGTATAGAATCACAGAATCATTAGGTTGGAAAAGACCCTTGAGAACAAGTCCAACCATTAACCCTACTCTACCAAGTTCTCCACTAAACCACCATCAACACTAAAAGCTATTTTGGGGGAGATCAGGTTTAAAAAAACCTTATTTTTAATTCCTTCTTAATATTGACGATGTGGGAAAAGTAAGTAAAATTTATTGGGGAGAGATGCAACACTTCCCCCCTATCCCGTTCTCCCACCTGTTCGGTGTTTCTGCTCATTCTGAAGTGTTCCATATGGATTACACATGTCCTGCTGCGGCTGCACAAAACCCCAAGAACCACAAGGAAATCAATAAACACCTGTTAGCCTCAGATCCCCCTTACTGGGGCTCCACAGTGCCCGCAGGCTGGGTTAAGACAAACCCCGGTAAGTCTAGCTGCCTCCACAGACGACCCTGGGGGGGAGTAGGGGGGTGTTTTGTTGGCATTTATTTTTTTCATTTATTTCGGTTGCGGGCACTGTCCCTCCGCCGCCACTGGGACCTGGCTACTGCTTCCGACGCCGCTCGCCCAGCCCGGCCCCCGAGCTCGCCCGTTCCCGGGGCGAGGTTGCCCCCTGCTGCTCTCCCGCCATGGAACAGCAGCTGGGAGCACAGTGTGCTGGGCTCCGGCCCGGGCAAGCTCCGAGGGAGCGTGCTAAGAGCCCCTCCTTTGAAGCAGGCTTGTGCGAGAGGACAGCCGGAGAGGCGCTGGGCTGTGACGCTTTAACACTAAGCGATGGGTGCTTTAGGTTCCTTTTCTCCAAGAAGGAAAATCTCTGTCGGAAAAGTGGTTATGAGCAGTTAGAGGCGTGTGTGCCCAGCGAGGCTGCCTACAGTAGTGTCAGTTTCACCGGGGTGTGTGTGTGTTTATGTGTTTGCTGGTTTCTGTCTTGATTCAAGGTCAGATTGGATGGAGATTTGAGCAGTCTAGAAGTGGAAGGTGACCCTGACCATGCCTGGGGTTTAGACCAGGTTATCTTCAAGGTCCCTTCCAACCCAAACAGTTAACTGATCAATCTGTGACTTTATTTCTTCAATCCTTACAGAAGAACTGAAATGCTGTGAATGCCCGTTCATTTCATAGTTGCTTTTGAGCCAGGCTGGGGCTGCATTTGCCTTTGCTGACTGCAAGTTTACACTTAGAAATTACTTGGTAGAAGGACTGAAGTGGGTAATACAAAAGGGAGGAAACTGTGGGTATGGAGAGCAGACAGAGTGGTGTCCAACGCTGAAGGAAACATTGCCACATATCCCTTATATTTCCCAAAAAATCTTTTATTATCTGGCAAGATCAACACCTTTCCCATCTCTAGAAGTGTTCAAGGCCAGGTTGGACAGGGCTTTGACCAACTTGGTCTAGTGGAAGATGTCCTTGCCCACAACATGGGGTTGAATCAGATGATCTTTAAGGTCCCTTCCAACTCAACCCATTCTCCAATTCTCTGATCAGTATACAACTCGATTTCTTTGGCCCAGATCTGGCAGAGCTTTAGCAGCCACCCCTCTTGCCAAGGGATATCGCAGAAGCAGTTCCTTATCTCTGAGGACAGGGGCAAGGCTGGCTGTGCAAAGTTCTGCAATAGCCTGGCTGGTTTTAGCCCCAAAGGAACTGGACACATGCAAATTACTGGCAGTTTAATCCTGATGCGTTGAAGGCAGTGCAGGGCGGTGTGAGGAGACATAACAGCATGTTGTTGGAGGCAGGGGCTTTGTTCCAGCTCTGTAAAAAATGTTCTTACTGAGAGCAGGAGCCCATCATACTGCGATTCAAACGTGTGCAGGTACTTCTTGGCCTGCCAGCGGGCAGTGCATTTTTAGGGTCCTGGGTATCATCAGGGACCAGCAAATAATGGCTGAAACCAGTGCTATGAAATACAACTTCTTTAAATGTAAGGAAAAAAAAAGAAAACCTCAGAAAATTGTTGCAGCATTTTAACTAACTTCAAGTGTGCTGGCTGGTTCAGTCACCCCTTTGATGTTGCAGCCGGGTGACCTGGCCTCCCCCACCATTCATCACTGCCTGGAAATCAAACTCTTCTCTTCTCCTGCTTTACAGCTTATCCTCTGTTCTGCTAATAAACACAGTGTTATTTAAAATCACCATTCAGGAGGTGTTCAAAGGGGATGTCCATACTTGAATTTTAGTGAGAGTACAGTTCCTTGCTGCTGAGTCCAAACCTTCATGCTGCCATGCAGAAAAAAGGTAGTGCTAATCTAAATACACAACACTGGGTTTGCAAAGTGTGAGGCTCACAAATCCCTTTGCTCTTGTGGCAACTCTATGATCAGAACCTTGGGGAAATGTCTCTCGTTATTTCATTTCTCCTTCATTTTTACAGTGTCAGTTTATGGGTGTGGTAACAGCTATGTAAACACATTAAATCCTGTTTGTTAAAAGTATGAGCTGAAGTAGAGAACTCCCTCCCAACAGGCCTGGAAGCAGTGTGGTAGAACAGGGGCTGGAAGAGAGCAAGCTGGGGCTGTGGTGGGCACAGTGTGTGTGTAACTTACATAGGATGTCTATTTATGACATATTTGTCTCTTGGCCTCATTTAAGTTGTGAACTTGGCAGTGATGGTTTAACTGCTTTATTTCATCAATGGTGTTCTGAGTAACTTGGTATCTTACCCCATTTGTTTGCACTGTGCTAACAGCAAAGACATGGCTACAGCTGTTTTAAGACAATGTGATGTTTGCCAGCAGCTCCCTCACCCAGCTGCCTGAGCACTGCACGCTTAGGGGACACTTGCCAAACCCACTCCAGGATGTCACTGCTGGGAAAACCAGCAGTGTTACAATCTTAAAGGAAGTAGAAACAGAAATGGTTGATTGCATCACATATGTTTGCCTCTGCCACTCTTGGGGCAGTGTTGCTTTTGCAGCTGTTCGCTGTCATTCCTTCCCCTGAGTTCTCAAATGCACAAGGTGTGATGAAGAGGAAGACTGCATTGACCATGGGAGGAGGGCAAAGGCAGACTCGGAGCACCAGAACATAAACCAGTTATCCCTTTTCCAGAGTGCTCAGCACTTTCTCAGCCCCACAGACATCCTCATTCCCACAGTGGCTCTGTTTGAGTCCATCTCTCTGCCACGGGACAAGTTGCTTTGTGCCTGAGGAGCACCAAGGACACAGGGGATCATTCTCCTGGGATGGATGGAGTACCTAGATACGAACCATGGCGGTTCATGCACTGGGCAAGGGAAACCCCCTCAGTGAGGTGTTGCTGAGGCTTGATTAAAAGAAAATTTCTAGAGCTTTCTATGCTGTTTTGGACTTTGGACTTGGGCAAAAGTTTATTTTGGGTTTTGCTGCAGGTCCCCTTTTCAGCAGTTGCTTTTACAATACATTGTCTGTATCGTGAGGAATGAATGAAGTGGGTTAGGAGAGACTTGGAGCGAGCTGGGTTAGCTCTGTGTTGATTTTTTTTCATAGGATGTCTATTTTCTCCTCTTAGATCCCGTTCTTTTCATCTCACTGCTTCTTTGCCTTTACCTTTCTAAAATGTCTGTTGCTGCAAAATGCTGTTGAAGCAGATTGCCTGGTCCAGCCTTACCCGCTGCACCCCCACAAAGCCTGGAGCGGCCAACCTGGGAGGAGACTGCTGATCAGGGCTTTCCTTTTAAAACTCCCTCTGCTAAGGTTTTGAAGATTGGATTGTTATTTTTTTTAATGCTATATTCATGGCAGGGAGCAGACCGGTGTCACTGTCCACTGTTTAACAGGAGTTTGCTTTCCTGGGAGGAGGGAAGGCTGATCTGCTGTGTGCACATCTCAGCTCTGTGTCAGTTTGGACCAACCCAGCTTACAGGAGTTGTTTTAATCAGAGCAGGTTTATCTGTTGTGCACAGAGCAGCAGACGTGTAAGCCTAATGTAGTAAGTCATTGTGTGTATTATGGCAACACCATGGAAATATTTCTTAGCAGCACCAGGGAAAAACCCTACATTTAATTTTCTGATTTCTTGCTGAATATTGAATGGAAAAATATGTTGATTTCACTCTAAAAAAATGCACAGTCTATTTAAGGGGAAAAAAAGTAAGTAAGAAAGAAACCCTTTACCATATCTAATTTCATTAGTAAACTGTAAATGGAAAATGATGAAGAGGTAAGATTTCAAAGGGCTAGTAACCCACACATTTTATGTAGCATTAATCATGTGCTCTGAATTTTTCTGCAGCACAAATCTGCAGCTCTACTTTTCCCCTCTGTGATTCACAATGTGTTGGGTGTATACTTGGCTGGGACCCCTCGTGGCAGCACCCATCAGCCACACCACAGATGACGTGGGTGATGCTACAGACAACATGAGTGACGCTGCGTAGACAACTTCACCCCACAGCATGAGATTTATGGCCACGTGCCGGAGGTGTCGTGCCTCTGCTCAGCCCAATTTGAAACACCACTCGTGTGCTGGCAGCTTGTGTTTGCTGCTTTAGCCTTTCAGAGGCTCTTTCTCTTCCAGGCTGTAAAGAGGGTTAAGAAAGGAATTGTCTCTATGATGGTAATTAAACTCCCAGGAAACAGCCTCATTAGACTAATAAAGAGTAAATAATGCAGGCGAGGACACACTTTTTCTTGCAGTAGTGAGGGCAGCAGTTGTCTCCCCTCCCTTCACCCACCCCTGCTCCTTGTTCTGCAGCATTCTCTGTGCCCTCAGCTTCTGCCCGGCTCCTGTACCCACCTGGCTTCACACCATCATAACTTTCCCAGTAGTTTTCCTCTTGGTTTTCCTTCTTGCTGGATTGCAGGACAGGGAAATAGCTATTTCTCATGCTGGGGAAAGTGCTCAGTTGTGTATGGCTTCTCTCCATGAAAAGCTGCCCTGGGTTTGCTTGCTGCCTTCACCTGAGCAGCCCCGGGGTGGAGCAGAGGCAGTGACAGGCTGAGATACTTGCCCTAATGTAGTCCAAGCAATGGATGTTGGGTTTTGTTCTTGCAGAAAGGACATTTGCGATTGCTTCTAGGTGATGTTTCTCCCCCAGCATTGACCCTGGATGAGGCAGGGCACCACGCTGGAAATGCACACGTAGCTCTGCTGCTTTTACAGAAAGCAGATTATGGTGGGAGAATGAAATTAGCAGTAAAAGTATTAAAATATTGATAGCAATCATTCCATGTCCTGGCTTTACTAATTAATTATTAATTTTACCGTGAAGGTTAGTGTAAGATACGGACTTTACTTTATCATGCCTTCACTTAGTGAGATGTTTGACTATATATTTTTAAACATTATCAGGTCTCAAGCAAATAGCTCTCATTTTTTATAGCTAGCAGTTGGGATTTGCTTTGTGTGACTTCATAGAGTGGCAGAAAAGATTATCCTGTGAAGGCCTTGCAGAACTGACCCCTCTGTCCCATAGTAGTGATTCCCGACAGTCTTCGCTGCCTGCTGTCGTGCCGTGTAGTACTTCTGTTGTACTTGTTGTTTTTCTTCATGTAGGGCCCTCGGCAGCCCTCTACAGTGTGAAGGGATGTTTTAACCCTATAGACTTGGCATTATGAGATGGTTTACAAGGATCTGGTTTCACCATAACCACAGCTGGATGGTGGAGGGTGCTTCCCTGGCTGCACAGGGCTGCCCTCTCCATCTATCCGTCTTCCAGCTTGGGTGTGTGCTGAGCTCTTGCAGCTGTGGGCTGGGTGCCCACTGTGCTGGGAGGTGCTGCTGTGCCTGTCCACAAGCAACAGCTTCCAGCACTGCAGACTCTGTAAACACCAGCCGCAGGCATGGAAGCCACAGCTGAGCTACTTCTGAGGGCATGTGAGCTGGATATTTTCTTTAAATAAAGGCATAAGTTACATTAGTACATATATAATAACAGCTACAAATGCAGAAATATTTTTTAAACTGGGCAGACTTGAATTTACCATGAAGAGTGCTTTTTTTCCTTTAACGCAACTTTAGTATTGATAGAAGAGTCAAATATGGAAACGTTTATGTGCGTCTGCGGCTTTGCTCGTGAGAAATCGTATTGATTTCAGGGAACTATACACACGAGGAAGATCAGGTCTGTATGTGCAGGGCTGGAGCTTTACTTTTGTAAACTTCCCATTTCCTCTCTCGCATCAGAAAGGTTTAAAAGATCTGTTTTACTGTCTTGAGGGTAAATGCCTTTCATTTCTGAAATGGTAAAACCCACTTCTCACTTGTTTCTCTTAAAGCGGACCCAGTTTTAAATGCGGACAAATGGAGAAAAGCTTCCCCCTTCCCTGGGGGGAGTGAGGTTGCAAAGCTCCAACTTTGGAAGCAATAACTTTTGCTTTGTCAGATTTAAATGGGAATATCGGATAAGGAAAATTTTGCTGTAGCACTGTGAAAAGCAGAACTCAATGAGTCTGGACCCTTTTAAGATACAATTAAGGAAATTACAGCTTTTTTCTGCACACTACTCTCTACTTCTAGTGTCTGCAGCATGCAGGTCCTTATGGAGCTGCTAACACCCATGAAGCTGGGGCATGCTCATGCACTTTGCAACATTAGGACCTTACTTCTTCGTGTTGTTGTCACGTACATGGGTGCACAGGGATGGGCACATTCCCTGGAGCAAACTCAGTTATAGCTTTCGAAGGCTTGCCTGCTCAAAGGAGTTCTAATAACTTCCTTTTATTGGCGGGTGGGGGGTTATGTTTGTTCACTGAATGAAATGGCAACTTTTAGCTTACCCAGCCCTGTAAGATACTGGGAGCTCCAGTACTGGTCTACCACTTCTGCTGTGAGTTAGATACTGATACTCTTAAAAGCTACAGATACACTTTTTATCCACAGCATTCGCTAAAGGTCTTTTCCAGATATTCTGCCAGCATTTTGTCTTAGTACAACCCACACAGCACATTGGCACTTGCTATTACAGGTCTATTGGGGCTGTTAAATGTAAGGATGCAGGCACAGCTTCTGACTGTGGAGGCTGAGGTACACATGCTGTCAGAGATGGGGAGGCTGAGCTCAGGGCCACTCCATGTCATCTTCTTGCCCTCAGTCTCTTGCCATGAGCATCTCCAACAAGACCAAGGTGCACAGAGAAATTTGTCTGTGATGCCAGTTTGGTTGATCTTTGAGAAAGAAAATGCTCCTTCTGCGTGGAGTCGAGTCTCACTTGTACTGATGCAGATGACCATGACTCAGGCTGGGATCATGGAACTGGCCCCAGTACAATGGAAACGTGATCTTAAGACAGTTCTAAAGGGGGCTTCCAGTTGCCCCCTTTCATCCCCTTTCCAGATGTCATTTCCAGCAGAAGAATGACATGGAGCATCCATCTTTGTCCATGTAGTTGCGGAGTGTCTGTCAGCACAGAGTGGTCATGTGTGTGTATGACATACAATTGGTTTATAGTATCCAAAAGAAATAGACAAGGAGAGATTTTCTTGCTGCATTATGTGACACTCTTTCTGTCATTTCTATTATATAAATTATGGAATAAATGCAAGATTAAAACAAAATACCTGCTAGAATATGGTCAGCATCAGTTCTGGAGAGACTGGCTGAAACAGATACACCCACTGGGTGGACATACATTGTTAGCCATATCCAGGTATTCCCCCTACATAATCATATTTTCAGGATAAATTACAAGCCGTGATACTTTATATCTGGAAAGGAAGTGGAGCTTCCTGAACTTCTCTCTGTGCTGATCTTCTCCGTATGCCTTGCTGAGTGTGATGGTGCCATCTGTGCTCAGGGTGAAGCTGTTCTTCATCTCCTGGAAGTGTCCTAAGATGGCAGAGGAAGAGGAGAATAGCAGCAGCAAGAAGAGCCCTGAGATCACATCAAACCAGCTTAGCTGCCTTCTTATGAATAAATGTTCTATGCCCATCAGGAGCTCACTGTGGTTTAGTGTCGCTTGTCTCAGGCTTTGTGCAGGCTTCTGTCTATGTGAAAGGGCAAAGTGGAAATCGCTTTCTTCAATTTCCTTTTGCTATGCTGCTCATGGTTTTTCTTAGAGGCTCCAAGGTGGAGAGAGGAACTTCCAGAGGTCCTGGGACTGGCAAAAACCCTGCAGAGCCTTGGGTGAAGCAAGCAAACATCGCTTTCTGCTCAGAATCACCTGGTTTGGGGCAGCTACTGGCACAGGCAGTTTTGAGGAGTGAATCTGCCCTGGGATGACAAATGGAGACTTTTAGCTCTTCTTCATTATGACTTTTGCAATGGAAACATTACAGCAGCAAGATACAGAGACCAGAACGGAAAATAGCACTGGCTGAGCAGTCCCCACTGTGCTTGGTAGCACATGTCCTCTCAGTCCATCCATCCTCATCCTCATACCTCTATAGTGAGGGTTTGCAGCGGCTCCTTCCCTAGTGAGGTGGCTGTTCCTCCCAGCTCCTGGACTGGCTTTGCAGCCACTTGCTCTGGACCTGTGTCCTTCCTTGAGCCTTGCACTAAGAGCCTGTGCCATTAATGCACAGCAGTTCAGGCCAGTGAAGGATTTTAGGCTTGAGAGCAGATAAGCTATTCCTGAGCAGACAAGAGAACAGTGACATGATACTAAGGAGAAACATTTATGGATTATGGGGGTGAGAGGAGGGCAAGTTATGGTCTAGAAACCTGCTTCTTTATGAAAATATCTGTTAGCGGTCATGCAGCGAGGTCATGGCCACAGGGACCGGGAAACCAAAGTGACTGGTGGGTTTGCCTTATGTGACTGATGTGTTAAAGATGATATTCCCCTTCATTAGCGGCATTTAGTGTTGGAGGACACTGTAGGACAAGGACAGTATTTTTAACGAGTAATTTAAAGCCTGTCTTTGCTGCGTGATTAGCTTGAGGAATAACTTCAGAGCTGCCAGTAACCCAATGCTTGTGCATGTCTTTGGCTGAAGCCAAAGGGAGCTTTACCGAGGCTGAGCCGGCAGTGCTGGTGTGAATCACATCATGAGGCTGAGCTGGCTCCTCCAAACATGCCTGGCAGCTCCGGGCTGTGGTACAGTGCTGACGGCTCTCACTCAGAGCAGACTGACTGGAGAGTAGTTCGCTTAAGTGTAGATAGCTTCAGCTGACAGTTAAGTGAGGACAACCCCATAGAGAGCTGAGAAACTGCATGGAACTTGAAAATGCACAGAACAAGTTGGGAGCCGGCACGTATCAGTTCTTGGTTAAAGCTATTTCTTTCTTTCTTATGCTGCCTTTTTTTTTTTCTGAAAAAAACATTCTTTCCACAGTAGCAGACTTGCAGCTGTTAACTAATCCCATAACAAGTGGCATTTAGCCACACATTTTCCAAATTAAATATGCTTGCATGTTGGACTAGTTTCATACCCTGTAATACAAATACTTTCCCTGCTGGGGAAAAAAAAAAAAGAAGAAAAAGAAAAAAAAAGAATGCTCTCAGGCGTACGAGGAGCTGAAAGGGAGGATGGCGTGAGCGTGTCTGCGCGCTGCTGCTGCAGCCTGTCTGTAGCTACTGCTGTCCCTGTCACAGCAGCGTTCAGGGGTTCCACGAGGAGCACAGGATTTGTTGGAAGATCTGATGGGTTATCAGGGACTGCTCATGCTTAAATTATTAGTTAAGGCTGTGACATTAAAGAATTGTTATTTGGTCATGGTCTCATGGCTGTGTTTCGCTAGGAGGTGTTTGAAAATTCTCGTCCGTGCTGTCACCTAATCTGTACTTGCCCTTTTGTTTCTTTCTTTTTTTTTTTCATTTTTCTTTTCCCCCAGTCATTTGAATAATGTTTTCAGGTCCTCGATGAATCTGGGTTCAGTCTCACAACATTTGGAAACAAGCAATTAACTGCACCTTTCATTAGAACTTCTGCTGGATCTTCTTTGAGGGCGTCTGAGAGCACCTACCCTGCCCCCTACCCGCCTCCTGCACATTTTTGAGAATCCCATTAAAAATTTTTCAGGATCCCCATACAAGCCAAATGCATTGTTTCCATGGAAACAATTAATGGGGAGAGCAATTTATAAGACTGATGTAAAAAAATGAGCACTTCATCAGCCCCCCTGCTGCTCTGATACACAATCTCAGGGAAAAGTCGGTGGAGAGGTTTGCATAAGATGTGTCCTTAAAAAGGGGGGGATGACACAAAAAGGAGTCTGCGAGTCCTGTCCACAGCACGGTGAGCAATGCCTATTGTGCTGCACAGGCATTATTAGCTCTTGGAAAAGACTAGTAAATTCTCATTTCATGACGTCTTTTGAAATGCTTTCCCTTTAGAGAACAATTTTCCCCCCGTCCTAATCCCACCCTCTTCTGCAATCCCCACGTCTGCGTTTGGGGAATGGAATCATGGCTGGTGATATCAGTGGCAGCTGGGTCCCTGTGCGGAACTGGCCCTTTCATTAAGAGCTGTTCAGGACGCCTGATGTCGCACCGGTGTTCAAAGGTCTTACAGGCTCCCAGTGAAAGACCTGCATAGAAGTGTTCTCTTTGCTTTATTTTGGTTTTGGTTTTAATTTTTAAAATAAATCTGCCATTATAGCTTCCTCCTGGCCAACACTTTCTGTTGATTCTCTCAATATATCCCTAGACACTAAATCAGAACTGGCTATTTCAAAGGAGAGGGAGCAGCAGTCAGTACATGCAGCGAGCGCTGTCGCTCTGGGCAGGTGTCTGAATGAGACTTTATTTGGAATTTCCTAAAGAGCTTATTTTTGGGGAATAAACCCAATAAAAATTCCATCCTGTGCAGCTCTGGAGAAGGAATCCTGCACGCCTGTGCTCTGAAATACGTGGCAGGGATTTGAGAACCTGCCATAAAACATCACCTTGCAAATGAAAATCCTTCTCAGAGCTGCCTCTGTGTTCAGGGCGTTTGGCCCAGCAGCTGAGGTGGGATGGCCCGTGGTGTTGGCGTGGGGTGAAATCGCTTGAGACCTTGTAGGGAAATTCAGCCCAGGGCTCCAGCAGCGCTCCCCGCAGCTGTCAGCGCTGATGAACGATGAAATAATTAAATGAGTAAAATAACCAAATAACCCCCCACCCCAAAAACGAGAAGAGCTGATGTGCTTCTGTTTTCTCCACTTGTGGGTTTTCCTGGACGGGCTGGAGTGTTTCTCCTGCAGAGGGCACTCGCCATCCACGCTCTGCCGCTGGCCGCATCCAGCAGCATCCCCCAAACCACCAGACGTGGGCATAGAAAAAATTTAAATTATGAAAGCAAATTATTCCCTTGTAGTGCATAAGGCCAGCTGAAAGAGCAGCTGAGATTTAAGGAGAAGGAAGAAAACACCACATGGGGAGTGAGAGGGCCAGGCTGGAGGGACAGAGGGTTTGGGGTCCAGCGTGCTTGGGAATGGGTGGGACTGATCAAACAAGGGGGGAAAAGGGGGGAAGCTCCGTGGCTGGGTTAAAATTTAATCGCATTGGGGATGAGATCGGCAAGCGCCTTAATTAAACCACTGTCCAAAAATAGGGAAGAGCCTCCAGGAGAGTGGGGCAAATAAACCAAATTATGGATCATCTGTAGCCAGCAAAGTGTCACCCAGCACAGCATCTGAAAAGCACTTTTTATTTCAACTGTATTTCTTTCATGCTCATATACGAGAAAGGAATAGAGTTACAAAGAGCTCAGCCCTAAGAAATATCGGAATCTCTCCGTGTGAGGCTCTAAAGTACATGTCTGTGATAAATAAATACTCAGCTTCCAAATGATAAAACAGTTTAGGTATTAAGTATTCTGGAGTTTGTGAGGGAAAAATAATCTGGTATTACTAACAAGCTCCCATTGAAAATACATTACAGAATTGTTTATAGTTATTTTAAAACAGTGTAGAAAATGGTCACACACTTTCCGATGCCCATAACTCATCAAAGGTGGAAAAAAAAACCCCTTGCAGATGCGTTTCAATTTTAATAGGACTTGAATTTTATTAGATTTGGGTTTATTACAGCAAAGGAGCACGAAAACAAAAATATCCATTGACCGTAAAGCCCACTCTCAAAAATGTAGGTCTGGATATTGCAGAAATCTGTGATCCAAATAATTTTTACGTTGCTAAAGAAGATTGTGAATTTATTTGTAAAGTTTCTTTTGGCTGCCTCTTTAATTCTTCCTTTCCTTTTGAAAATCCTTTTCTCTGCAATTTTTTTTCTACTTTTCTTTTAGGATTTTAGCATTTTCAAATGGATCGGGAGTTCTTTTCTTTCACAAAGTACAATTTGCATTTGCCCTAGGTCCCTGATTAAAATAAAATATTACTGATATGAAGCAAATTCCCCCACAGCAGCATTTGCACAGCTGCCTCTGCTGAATGAGGAGGGACGGTACAAATGTTGTTAAGAGTGAATTTGGTTTTGGGACAGTCCACTCTATTCTTAAATGTGAGGTTTGGGCTCTCCGGGGCTGAGTCAGGTGAAAAAGAAGCACCAACAAAATGGCAGAGCAATTACTTAAAGAAGGGCTCATGGTGGAGGGTTGTGTTGTCAGATTTCTCTAGGAACTCAGGCAGACGTAAGCCGATATGATCTCCCTAGCCGTAAGAATCCAGCTTCTCTCACAAATACAAATGATGAAATGCTGCAAAATCTGTAACAGAAAGCAGGTTTCGGAATGAACACTGTTTCTTTAGACAGGGCTTGTCTGTTAAAAGACTCCTGTAATTTTATTTTAGTTGGTTTTAACTCTGGATTTGAGGAGATAAACAACCTGTTCAGAATTATAATGATGTTATTTGGGCTCCTACCTTTAAATTAACACAATTGTTTCAGGTATTAGCATCCTGTTTTCAGGGTTGTAACTCAGCCTTAAAAAACAGGTTCAAGTTAAAAACAGGCACAGAATATTGTGGTCTCATTGTATTTTTTTCTTAACAAATCTAAATAGTTTTAACTGATTTTAATTTTACTTGTGTTTCGAAAACAAAGTTGAAGCTTTCTGGATTGATCCAGACTTGTATTTTCATATTTTAAAATGGTTGTGATTTCAAAGGAGCCTGGCTGGTCGTTGTCATTTTATGTTATTTCTTCTTTTGGCAGTGACAAAATAAAGGTGAATAAGAAAGTAAAACAGGCTGTTCCCAAGCACCTTAATTATTATGGAGCAATTTTGGTGTGAAAACCCTATGAGTGTTCATCATTTTTGTGCAGATGTGGGATTTCCTGAATGACAGGACAAACAGCATCCTGTGCCTTTTTTTGATAGATCTGCTACAGAATCTCTTCTTTTAGACATTGATTCCCCATATCCAAAATATGTATTTATTTTTATGTTTTGCCCAATCTGCTTGTTTTTATCTTAATGTGCATTTTATGCTCGTATGGTTATAGGTAAGTACACAATATAGATGTGACGATTGCCTCCTAAATAATCTCACAAAGGGAAATACATGTCACATCCCAGTGCTGGATTCTCAGTAATGCAGAGTGAAAACCTAATTTAATTTTGCAATTCCTTCTTCCCCAAAATGCTCGGTACAAGCACCCAACAGTGGAGGGGAGCTTGGGGAGGTGAGTGACCCTGGACAGTGTGCAGGGCTGCCAGTATCCCCATCCGTGGTGACCGGCGAGGGTGGCCTGCGGTGGCGGCTGTCATTCGCCTGTCCCGGGGAACCGCCTCTTGGCTTTGACCCGACCCTTCCTATTATCTCCCTTCCATTTTACGTTCCCTCTTGCTATAGATATTCCCATTCATAAAATCTTTTCCTGCTTGCTTACAAGGGGAAGGCAAGTGCTGGTGTGGATCAGAAATAAATAAGATCACGAGCAGAAGCTATTCGTCAAACCCTTTATTTCCTGGAGTTCTTTCCCTGATCCCTGTTGCATACATTGCACATCACACCCCCCCACCCTGGTAATTTTTTTATACTTTCTTCTGCCATTTATTAAACATCAGAATATTTTCAGCTTGCTCAAATCCCTCCTATTCAGGCAGTCTTGTCCAGCAGGGTTCCCACTGTGAGGAGTTGCAGTTCTGGGCCTAATCCTGAGTATTGTTTTTTATAATGATATCAAAAACCTGCTAAAACTCAGCATGCCTTTCTCTGTCTTGTCCCAGGAGTTGCTCTGCTGGGCACACAGGCAGCCGCTGGAATTGCCATACAGCGTTCCATCCTCTTGGCCACAGCGGGAATACCAGCAGAGCATGGTGTGGTTGGAACTGCCGGCGAAGCCTGTGCAGGGAAATGGCTTCTTTGGCAGGAAGCTCCACCAGTGCCCTACCATGCATGCGTCATGCTGCGCCACAGCAGGAGCGAGGAAAAACATTGGGACTAATTTAAAATGGTGGAATGCAACTAGTAAATCCTTTGCTCCGTCCTGCTTCAAGAGGGCTTACACAATTATTTTTGTTTGGTTTGTTTTTTAAATTAAAAACCCCTTATGCCGTTAATTCTATTCCCTTATGCCGTTAATTCTATTTGTTTTAAACTCTTGGTTCGCATTTCAAATAATTTGGGCTAACATTTTCTTTTCTTCTCTCTCACTTTCTCTCTCCTCCTTTAACTCACATTTCCCTTTCACCCGCTCGCTGGATGGGCTGCATTTTCTTCACGAGCTGGAGCCATTGCCTCCCCTCGCATCAGGAAGATCGGATTATATGTACTTCTTTCAGACCTGAGGCATTACTATTTCTTCCTCATACTCAGCATCCAATTGTCTGGGTCTATCTGGGTCCTAAATCCATCCTGAATTGGTTTCATAGCTGGCAGATTTGTGTGTTCCATCTTGGTTTGGGACCTGGCTTTCATATGAATATCTCAGATCATTTTATATTTTTCCAAGTAGAAGTTTTATTACATGCAGACAATCTGTGTAGGACTAGCGAAAATAAGATAAAGGGTTGATTGAAAACATGTCAAACGCTGGGTTTTGCCAGGGTGCAGCAAACCTGGGGTTTATTGTGGAGGGAGCAGTGACAGACCCTCCTGTTTTGAATGGATGGTCGTGCGTTGCCCTCTGGTAGAGAAATGGTTAAATTATGCACTCGTTGGAGTATGAAGGCAGTTCTTCTTTGCTGACAGATAGTTTGACCAGTGTCAGGTTATCCCGATGCGTTCAGCATACCTTCATTGCATCATAAATAAAACAGACAAATTACTTTTTTTTTTCCTAGGGTGGAATAAGCAGAAGGAAGGGGAGGGATAGGGATTGGGGTAGATGGGGGTGCAGAGGGGGGTGTGAAGAATTAGAAGGAAAAGAAAAAAGAGAAAGATCTTTGCAGACACTCTATGAATCTCAGCTTGGCAGCTGAGAACAATGAGAAAAGCAAGCAATTACCTCGAATCCTTCCCCTTATCCAGCCATAGGAAATATATTCCTGCCTGAGCCTTTTTTCTCGTCTCTCTCTCCCTCCCTCCCTTGCCCTCCCTCTCTCCTTCTCTCCCCCTCTCCCTCTCTCTTTCCCCCTTGTATATCTAATTTAATTCTTCGAGGAAGGCAAGGCAGATGTAACAAAGAAAGGAGGGTCTGTGTCGATGGGCCACTTCCTACTGCAGGACGAAGCCTTCATAGCAAACGGCCTTTTCCATCCTCTGCACTGGCAGACTTCTGCAACCTCTGCAGCAGCATCCATGAAAAATGGGCAGAAAGGTATTTTATAGCTCCAACTCTTTTACAGATTCCTCCCAAATAAAGTGGTGCAAATGCTAAATCACCCTGTCTGGGTGCAGGAAGCCAACGTGTTCTTTACCTTCAGAAATCAATCCCACAGGGGCAAGCAGAGTCCTTTCTCCAGATTTGCCTCAACTACTGTATTAAGAGGCCTCTTTACTAGAGACTTCTGTATTCTCCTGGAATTCCTATAGGATTTAAATGCCTGTTCTTAAATGTTTTTGTGCTTTTTTCCAAAACAGCATTTGCAAACATTTCCTTCGTTGCTGTGTCTGTAACAGGGCTATCCACAGGAGGTTCTCCTCTGGCTGTCACTGCCTTGGCCCATGGACTCACCCATGGGAGAAGGGGCACCAGTGTGCTCTGCTACCCACACTGGGTTATGTGCGTGTCATTGTGATAAACACATAGAACCTGCGTCCCCTCACTGTGCCATAAGACTTCCAGTTGCAAGAATAATAATTTGCATAAAGATGATTTTGCCTTTTCCTTGCATTTAGCTAGCAGATTTAGGTTCATTTCTGAGGAAATAGATAATGCAGGTGTGCTTACTGCTGGTGGGATCGCTACCATTCTTGGTCAGTCACAGTACATGCACAAACACCTGTCTGTGCCCTGGGTTTGCAGCGTGCACCGTGCAAGCAGGGTTCTGTGTCTGGCACAGCTGGTGCTGTGGGTGTCTCACTTGTCAGGGTCCCCCAGCAGGGCCTGTCCCTACCCAGGCACCGCATCTGGTTTTTTTGGGTGCCCCAGGTGACACTGCAGCACACATCCCCAAGAGCCATCACTGATACTTGAAAACTCAGCCCTGTGCCAGTGCGTCCCACACACAACCCTCCCTGCCGATCTATTCCTGTTGCTGCTGGTTGGCAGCAGAGCCCTCGGGGGGTACCAGTGGTGCCCCCAACAGCTGAAATATTTGCAAACCCTGCGTGATCAGAGACTGCTGACTGCACAGGACTGTGGGTGCAAGGCCCTGAGTGGCTGCCTACCGCTTCAGACTTGGGGTGGGAACATCCTTAATTTTGTTTGTCCTGTGCTCCCTTACACAGCCCCCCTTGTGCTGTTTGCAGCACCTGCAGTGCTGTGATTTAAAAGTTGACAAATTGTCTGTTTCTAATGCCTTTTGCTTTTAGAAGAAAACTGAAGCCACTATTAGACTTTTAATAATTTAAGATAAAAATGCCGTTCCTTAAGAATGTTCTCTAGCTATATTTTTACAGTTGGGGGATAGAAAGGAACATTACAGGAAATTTAAAGGAGGCTTCTGGTATTAAATCTTCACCTCCTCCAGAAGATAACGCAATTCCGTAAATCTGTGCGAGACCTTTGTTTAACCCACCCCTCGCTATCGCAGGCGAGGTTTTATAGGCGTCTGTCTCTCTGCCGCTCACAGGCTGTGTTTTACATAATACCCTTCAGCATCACTGATATTAACCTTGATGGCATTATTATTGCTATTTACAGTTCATATGCTGGTAATGGTAAACCTGAATGGGATTAATAAAATAAATTAAGTGATGGAAATATTAATGCTATTAACAATCAGTAACAATAGTTGACAGCGTAAGAAAAGGAATAACCTGCCATTAACCAAGCAGGGCAGAGTCTCTCCAGCACATGCATAAAGGTATGTGACACTTCATTTTGATAAACCCAAGATTCATTTTCTTTCAAGCAACAACTTTTCTGGGGCCTTCATGCTTCTGTGTTTCAAATCCTATCTCTTGGCACATATCCCACATCACCTTTGTAATGACCACAACCCCAGTTCACTGCAGGACAGACCATGAGCTCTGTGATGATGACAGACACTGTGGGCTCCATCTGATGCTGCTGAACTTTGGCTTTTGTCCCACAGGCAGAAAGGAATGTGTACGGAAAAAACACCGTATCTGCTTCCTGTAAAACCGTAACACCTAGGCATCATGAAACTGCTGCAACACATTCCCTGTGCCCTGACTTTGCTTTTTTTTGTTGTTAAAAAATGACACCTTGCTTCTGGGTGTGAATGTACTGCCAGAGGACCCTCTAGTGCTGCACAACTGTTCCTCTCTGAATGTGCCATTTGTGTTTTTAGAGTGTGATGCATCCAGCTAGAGGGTTAACAGGCTCCAGTGCAGAAGCAGCAGCTGTTGAACGTAATTTCAGATTGATCTGATACTGCATGGATGGGCACTGCTGGGGATGTCTCAGCTTTGTCCCTCTTTGGAATGGGAGATGGTGACTTTATCAGGGACTCTGAGAGGAGTAGTGGCTCTAGGGCTTTTTAGGTGGGGCCACTGTGATTTTGCCAAAGCCCTTGTGAATAGCAACACCAGTCTGTCTTCCTTCTCCATCCTCATGGGAAGTCTATCCTAGGGCCAGAGCCCAGGTTTATCAGATGAAACCACGTTTCTGGACTGATGCACTGAGTGCACTCATACTCTGCTATTCACAGGTCAGATGTCGAGGCCACTGCGGGGCTTATTTAAGTACAGGGAAAATATCCCAGCTAATAAGGTTGGTAAGAAATTCCCTAACCAAAGGTTGGTAAGAAAAAAGCAATGCTATTTTTTTTCCCCTTGCAAATGCATCTTACCAGTCCTTTACAGCTGGCTCAAAGCTACGATTTCTTGTCCTAAGAAAGAAAGTGAGACCATAAATAAACCAGTGCAGGACACCTGGAAAGAATAAAGTGCCCTTCTCAAGCTTGCTGGGGAGGAGGAATCAGTGTCTGCCTGGCTGGTGCATGGAGGTGGTGTGAGAAAAGGAGCCTGGGCTTGGGGCTGGACCAGTGAGGAGATGCTGGCAATTTTGTTCTTCCATAAAAATGTGGCTGCCAAAACAGCTTGTGAATATTATCGATAGCAGTATTTTGTGGAAGTCCAGAATGGAGAATGCTCACCAGTATTCTGATGGCACTGGAATAGAGGCTGAAACCTATTTCTTAATATAAATCCAAATTAGAACCCCCTCAACCACTTCAGCAGAAAATAGCTCAGCTCCAAGAGCTGTTCAGGGCAGGGGATTCCTGGGATCCCTGCAGAGAAACGACCTTGTATGATGCTGTGACAGTCTAGCTAGAGAACAGGCTGCTCTACTCTTTTCTTTCACATTTACAGTTACCTCATTCCCAAATTTTTAACGTGGGATTTTGCCTACTTTGACTTCTGTTGGAGAGCAGAAGGATAAACCACCAGAAATACCCCTTAGACATCTCCCCTCAGTAGACACCGGCTTCCCTTTGATTCTCAACCCCCAATTTTAGAAGTAATTGAATAGGAATAGTGGGTTTTGATCCAGGGACATGAAACGTCACCACAAAAGCCCAATCTCACAAACAGCCCTTATCTCTGATGCATTCCCTGCTACACCCAGGCTTTCCAGAGCTCTTTGAACCTGCCCATCTGAGCAGATAAATAAGTGCACAGGCTTTTCCTCGGACTGGAAGACTCCAACCCCAACCTTGTGCCAGTGATACCCGTTGCTCTGTGCCTCTGGTCCTTCACTGCAGCAGGAGGTCATACCCACTCACGTGGACTCCTTTTGTCCACATGACTCTTTGGCATCCTGTTACATATTCGTCACTGAGATGTATTTAATACTTCTCTGCGTGGTCTCCATCTTTGCTGCTCCACTGTTGGACTGCCAAGGTCTTTCCTCTGCGGTTCTGTTTCACCTGCGCTATCCCATTCCCTCTGCAGTAGCGCAGTTTGGTGCCCTGATGGGCTGGCAGGCTTCCAGTTACTGGGTCCCAGAGAGGTGTTGCTGTTGCCCACCCAAGGTGTAGGCACTGCAGGCAGCAAAGCAAGTTCAGAAAAACTGAAAACCAATAAAAGATCGTATTTTGGTAATCCTGTGCCTATACACAGCTGATGTATTTTTAATACCTATTCACACCAAAATGTTACTGTAGGAGCACTTCTGGACACAAGTGGAACCTTTGGTCCTGGAATGACAGCGTCTTCTTGAGATACCAAGAAAATATCACTTTCTTAAATTGACGTTGGCCTTTATCATCCGTTAGCCATTACTTAGGTCTCATCAGCGTTTGGACCAATGTGATTATTTATTCAAGGGAGAATACTATCCTGTTTAGCTCATTCTTGGTGAACTTAAAATGGCTGCACTGTGCTGTAAGATGGAGCCTCACTTCTGTGGAGCTAGAAATGGAATTAGCAGACGTAAATTGTATTCAAAATAGCAGGTCCTGTTTTATCTCATTGCTCTTCGCCTTCCTTCTGGCACTCCTCTCATTCCCTCATAAGCTGTCCCAGCCCCTTTCAAGAGTGTAGCAAACAGTCATTACAGTGGAGATTTTTTTTATCCACTGGTTTAACTTGCATATTTCTGCTTCTCTTGCAGCGAGGCTGTAAGGCTGCTAGTTAAAGTTACAGCATGCCGGTGGGTTTGCTGCACGCGTGGCTTATAAAATTGCCTGGGAGAATTCACGGCAGGCTAAGGCCTGGCGTAAGAGGTGTAAACACGGAAATCGTTTTGTTTTTAACGTTACAAAAAATTTTCAAAACACAATTTACTTTACTATTTTTGACTTGCCATCATTCCGGCTGTGCGCGTTTCTAAGCACCTTCAATTCCCATTTATTTTAGTGCTCACCATCTCCTAAGAGCAATTCAACATCTGAAAGGTTTGGCTGCAGAAGGGTTTTGTACGAATAATGCCAGACACGTGGGGGAGGGGGTCAAATGATCAAAGAGAGGGAGTTTAATATTGTTGCCTGAGCCTGGTTCGAGGCGCATGTTTTCTAAGCATGGCTTTGCCGGTGGTTTTTTTTTTTCCTTTTTACACTGACTTGAAGTCAGCCCTTTGGCAAGTTACTTAACCCCTAAATCTGTTT
Source organism: Upupa epops (assembly GCA_013397515.1). NCBI lineage: Eukaryota > Metazoa > Chordata > Aves > Bucerotiformes > Upupidae > Upupa > Upupa epops. Next base: position 291,290 of record VZRI01002665.1, read on the forward strand.
TTCCACCTGAAACCAGTAACACGGTGGTGATACGGATTCTGTAAGTACTAATGATTCTTTTTATTATTCAAATTTTATCCAAGTTGGGCTGGTGTTAGGTGTAATTGTTTTCATTACAGAGTAATAGTGGAAACAGCCATTTGTAACTCTGTAGAAACATCGACTCTCAAAGTTTCACGAAGCTTCGTGCAGTTTCCGTGTGTATCATGGTTATCATTTCCAATTAAGCTATCATATGTGCTGCATACATTATGTAATTACACTAGACACAGAAGGAGCAACTTCAAAATTACATGACAAGGACACATGCACAACAAAAATGTAATTAAAAATGTGAGAGTCATAAGAGGCAGGGAGAACAACAAATTTCAGGAAATTAATAGTCCAGATCAAAAAAATACTCAGTACCTTAACTCTAATGGGATATCATTTTAATATTCAGCATTCCATGTCAATATTGGATGTTTAAATCCTGAAATGTGAATTTCCCTGCTTGTGTGACATTGGCTCACAATCCTAACGCCCTTTTAATGTACTTTTTGTTGTGTAAATCTGTGTAAGTACCATCAGTCATCAAACCTGACATCTGACGGCGTGATGTAGACCCAGCCTGCATGTATTAGGGCTTTTTGTGTTTGTGCAGTGGAACCTACTTACACAAATGCCATTGAAGGCATAAACCTGTTAAAGGAATACATTTTCTTTACGCTGAAACAATAGAGCTGCATCAAAGGAACATCCAGGGAAAGAAAAAGGCATTTCCAAAATACGATTCTTTTCTGCAAAGAAGTAAAATGCACTAAAGGTCTGACCAGCTGACAAAATGAATCTGAGACTTATGAGTGCGGTGTGCAAACCAAATTAGAATATGGACAATCATTTAAAAATTATCAAATAAGAACCCAGCCAACACCTTGCTCCTTTAATGTACTGCTATGGTTTGAGGTGATTGAAGAAAAATTAAGAGAAATGTGAATAAGAACACTCGTAGCATCCTTAATGCGGTTCTGCTGGAACTAACCCCTGAACTTCAGTGTGTGGCTAAAGCTGAACTTACACACTCCGTTGTAACAGGCAAACAGTCACAAACTGTTTTCCTTAAACACATTCAAATTAAAACTATGTTGCCTATGTGCATAAATAAACAGTGATGGGGCAAGAATAGAGAAGGGGTTTGCGGAGAGTGGGGCCAGCTCAGCCAGCCTTGGGCTGATATGTGCCCCTCATCCATGGTTGAGGTTCCCAGGGACAGTGTTTTTTAAGTGAATGGTGTTCTGCCTGGGTTTTCTCAGCTGGATGTGACACCTGCTCGGGGTCTGCAGATGAATTTTTCAGGGTGGGTGGGTATCCCACTGCCACCGTCAGAGTATCAATGTCTTCCAGCCACTCGATAGAGGGGATGGGACTGGGAGTCCATTCCCCTAAAACCTCCTGCAGCCTTTGCTCCTTCTGGCTCTGAGAGAGAAAGTGACTCAGGAGCAGCATTTTCTGACAGGTATCTTTTTGCAGTTTTTTGCTCTGAAGGTGAGAAAGGTGTTTTCCATACTGGTGGTGAGTTGGTCTCTGAAAGTTGCCAGGGAAAAGCTTTATAAAGTTCTTTTCTCAGTATGTCTTCTGAAATCTGAGTATGTATACAATGATGAGCTGCATTGCACAATGTAACAGAAAGAGCTGATGCACAACCTGATGACCCTCTCCAGTCTTGCTAGAAGATCAGAGGTGTCCCAGTGGGTTGAAGGGTTGAGCTTTCTCTGGCATGATACTTGCAAGTATTGCTCAGCTAATACCAATGCAGGGAAGCCGTGGATGAAGATGAACATGCCAGGTGAGCACCAGGCAATTCATCACATCATTATACTTGTGTGGGACTATGTATCTGGATGTCCAGCAGCCTAGTTGAGTCACACCAGACCTCCCTTTAGAAACGTGAATAGAAATGCAGTTGTGATGGACTGTACTAAGTTGGGGGTTTGCCCCAAGAGGTGAAGAGCACCAACACAACAGTAGTTTGCCCATGGCTACAGCGAACACCAGGAGTGGCACTGCCAGCCCATTTGTAACCCGCTGTGGCACATTAAAGGCACTCAGAGTACTGTATGAATTTAAAGTATATTATTTACCTACCTGACATACCGGAGCTCTAAGTGTACTTTCATGGGTATCTGCTCTGGCTTTGGTACTCCTAGCTGGAGTTTTGGCCAAATTCTGCCTGTAAGTAGATTCATTGCTGTCATTTGGATTTGTAGTGGCAGAATTTGCCCATTATTGTGTTATTTTAATTCCCTCAAGAATCTAATGAAAATTAAGTGAAAAAATAAGGCTTTCTGCATTCTATTTTCAGAATGATGGATTGATAGAAGGACAGGCGACTTATACTTGTAGGCTGAAGATTTTATGCATATATACATAACAGATATGGAGACAGAATTTTTCCCTTATGGCAATGGAATGGTTTTGATAGTCTTCATTAAAATAGATTTGAAAATACCATTTGTTTTATGTTTAAACCTTAAATTAAATTTTTCAATAATAAAGTATGCTTATTATAACCCAATTCTATCAATCACTGAAATGAACAGCACATTGGTGGGTTCAAGCAAGTAAATAAATGTGTTATTTTATTGCATGTCAAGGAGGTTTATTGGGTAGAATTCTTCCCTCTGAACTGGTGAGTTAGAGGTTTAAGCATCATATCAAGGGTTTGTAGTGATGCAGAGAGCTGATTCTGCCTCTGAGTGCCTGAGACAGAGGGTGGCAGTTCAGTCAAGGTGTAAAAGCTTGTTGCTCTCTCTCCAGGCTGCAGGTTCCATGGTCTCTCTGAAAAGAGAGTTCAGAGTCTTAGTAAAGGGAAATCTCTTCACAGCTGTGTTTTTTTGAGATAAACGCGACATGTGGCAGTCTGCAAGAATGTTTGCTGAGTTGTTGCTAAAGATCTTCCAGCTACTGCATTTGTGCAGGGTTATTGTGATAGTTCAACTGATTATTTTAATGAGTGCTTGGAGAGACCTTGAATAAAAAGATAGTTTCAGATGAAATTCAAAGGGGCTGTGTTCTCTGCAGGTAATAGGCTGGCTATGGAGAGCATCTTGCTCCTCAGACAGTTCAGGGTTTTGCACAGCAAAGACTCTGCAAAATTTTTTCTGTGCACGGTTGGTTGGATTTGCAGGTGCATCGGTGCTTTAGGACAGGCACTTTTAAGGCTGAACAGGCATACCTGTGTGAGCCTTGGATGTTTCTGACATGCTTCTGAAAGCTTCTAGATGTTATTAGACGTGGGCTGGAAACCTCCATATCCCAGGCACTGTTGTCTACACTAGGATTGAAGAGGCTCTAGCAAGGAAGGGCTGCCTGGTCTGCTCTTGTTGTTTCATGACCATGTGCCTGGTCATGTTGCCTTCCTATCTAGGATGTTTGTGGAGCACAGAGAATACTGAGAGATGAGTGCTGCTGCTGTATGCCATGGCAGGCTAACGGGCAGATGGTACAGGTCATGGAGCGTAACTCTCATTAGCTTGTGGCTGAAAGGCTGTGCTGTTGTATTCAGTAATACTGTGGCCTCTGAGTGCTCTGTGAAAGGAGATCCAAATAAATCATATTACAGTAGCCTGGAGAAGAGGTCACAAATCTTTTTGAAGAAGAAAAGAGCCACTTCTGGCCACTGGTGAAACATGAACTTCCACATGTATGCTGTTATAAAAAATGAATTCCATGTTGGAAAACTTATCGACATGTTTGGGCATAGCTCATAGACAGGGAGAGCTACTAACACTCCAATGACACCTTCCAGATGTTCTCCCCTCAACATTTATTTGCCTTCTCCAGGCTGGCTGGTTGCTGCACGAACATCCCCACAGTCAGGCAGGATAACAGCTGTTGAAGGCCACTGACAGGTTTGGCAGAGGTGGGAATATCCTGGCAAATTGAATAAATTCTGAGTGTCTTATGTTACCCATCATTACCATGGATAAAATGAAAGAGTAGAGATAGAGTTCAGAGCTTGTGTCTTGTTCAGACACGGAGAGGACATTGTCCCTCCACCCTCTCCTGGGGAAACAGAACCTTTTGCCCAGGTTTCTGTTCTTCCAGCTCATGTTGATCACCATGTGGACCGTGGACCTGCACCCACATGTTTACACCAGGATACACACGACTGTCAAAGGTGGTGATGTAGCTCAACTGCTGTGAGCAGCTCAACTACCATGAGTGTCATGGTGAGAATAACATCTATGACAGGTTAGAGTCTGTTACCAAATTAACGGAAGGCATGAGAAGGGAGAGGTGCTCCCTGTGGCTTATTCGGCAAAGGAGGTTGGGCCAGGATGAGCAGCTAAGTTAAAATCTCCATAGTTTCAGAAGGCTGCAAGACTCCATCAACATCTGAAGCTCTGTCCCTTCTGCCAGACCACCCAGCCATCACTTTACTGGGGCAGCAGTCCCTGTAGAATTTGAGTAGAAACAGAAAGGTAAGTAAATATTTTTCCCTGAAAGACAAAGTAGAAGGAAAACGTGTTTCACCAAATGACAGGTGAAATCTTTGCAATGAGATATTTTGGGGATGAAACACAATAAGCGGGGCTTGCCTGGGCCTTTTGTTTTTCAGAATTCACTAAACCACAGCAGCTTCACCAAAACCTCCAGAAGTAGATATCGTTACGGGATGAACAGTGCTGAGGAAAAGAGGGTTATCAATTCAAACAAGAAATAAGATAACATTTGATACGAGTTGGCAGTTCCTGGCCCTCTCCCCACTTTTTTGTCCCTTGGGAAGTAAGAGAACCGAGGAGAGCAGAACTTAATTTTTAAGGAAAAGAAAGACAAAATGTAGATTGACTGAAAACCTCTGGAATGGCAGTCAGACCAACATTCCTCCAACATGACATTTTGGGGGTGCAAATGTGCCACTCTTCAGATTACCCTTAATTGTGTTTTGCTGTTTGTGACTTGAGGCTTGTGATGTCATTTCATGTTTATCTGTGAAAGAGCCTGGGTATAACATAATGCGAACATGACAAAGTGTGATGGAATGCCAAAAGCTAAAGAGAAACAGATGACTGCTGAGCCAAATACCTGCCTCACCCTAGTATCTAACAGGAAAAAAGCTGGGATGTGGAAACAGGGTGAACAGTAAGAAGAGAAAAAAATTTGGCACGTCTTTTGTTGAAATCCAATCCTCCCCCTCCTCAGTATGCCCAGAAACCATCTGCAAACTTTTCAATCATTTTTTAGGATACAGTGAATTTTATCATAATTTTGTCAACCAAAACCATATGTGCTTTTTCTATTGACAACACAGGCTAACAAAATCATATTTGTTCAGACCACAAGGCAGGTAATAAATAACTGTGGACATGCTGCTACAACTTAATGTTTTGGGGTTTTTTCTTTTGTTTTATAAAAAAAAGGTATTGAATATTACAAAAAATTTAATTTGGGAGGTAAAGTAAACTTCTGAAGAGAAAACCATCTGAGAGCAAGCTCGTGCCTCAATAACTTTCTCCTTCCTGTTAGACCAATTCGAGCTCAGTGTCCTGAGGCCATAATAAAATGAGATCTTCCACCACCCGCCCTCGCCTGTGTGTGCTCTAGATGTACATGCCAACTGCAGGTAACGGTTCCGGCAGGCTCCTGCTGGGCACTGATTCCGGCATTGCTGCATGTGGCTGTCAGAGCTCACACTTGGCCATGCCTCTGAGAAGTTCGGATCCCTGAGGTGAAAAGATTAAATGGGAATTGAAGTCATTTAGAGCAGGCTTCTTCCTAATACATCAGCCATGCGATATCTTTCCTTACTGATAGCAGACAGGCTAATCTTTCAGGTGTGACCAAATATTGCCAGAACATACAAAAATTGTCACTCTAGAGCATCAGAATAGTCCCACTCCAGGTTGGCTTTGTGCTTATTCTTTGAATCTAGAAATGCAAACATTTGGAGTGTGAGGGTGTTGAAAGCACTTTAGAAAGCTCAGCTCTTGGGATTTTTATTGCATAAGCTGGCATGAAGCTCTGTGTGTGTGTGCCTGCATGGAGAAAGCTGTTGCAGATGGCGGTGGGCTCAGCTTCCCATCACCAAAATTTAAACAGGGAATAGTGCACAGATTTGTTAATGAGAGTCATTAACCACTGGAATAAGTTACAGAGGAAGCTGTTGAACTCTTTGTCTCAGGCCATCTATAACTTGGACAGGCAACTTCCCTGGTCAGTGCTTTAACAAGCCTTTGAGCTTAAAGGATGAGAATTATTATAGTGCAGTTACAGTGAAGTTTGGGTCAAGTGATTTAAAGAAACAATCAATGAATTCACATGTAGACAAACATATGGTTTTAATATGATTATATATATTACATTAATAAACATGCAATTGTCATTGTGTTAGCAGTGATAAACAGCCTCGGGTTTTTACAGTAATGCCTCATGAAGATTGACTTGGGGACTTGGCTGGATCTCCACCACTTGACTTTACACGATTGCTCTTGCCTGAGCATTAAAGTGGATGCAGAAAAGCTTGTGCTCCGCTGCAGGGTGCTCTGAGAGCTAGTGATGGGAAGCCACAGCTAAAATTTCCCTACTAGAACTGAACTGTGTTCAGTTATACAGCACCTCCTCACTCATCATTAGCCACAGCACTAGACTCTGCCATATTGTTTTCATTTTGTCTTCTGTGTAACAATGAGATAAACAGAAAGACATAAACCTCAGTGAGAAGAATTAACGGTTAAAACTATGCTCATTTATTATAGCAATACCTCAAGGCTTCGGCTGATGCGGCCATGGGGTGTTGTGTGCTAAAGTGACCAAGCAGAAGACAGAAGGTTCGCCTCTAAACTTTCCCTGTCTAAACAGTGCAAAGGAAATGGGGAAAGTCACGCCATTTTTCAGCATTGATAATGATAACAGAATTAGTAGACTTTGCAGGTTTCAAAGGCTTCCTGCTAAGTTCTTGATGATCTTAACAAATAATCAATTAAAGTTTCTGAGATTAGCGAGCACTATTACGTCTGTTTTATGGATTAGGTGACTGAGGTACAAAGAGATTATATTCGGAGCCCTGTACCTTCCGTGCAGGTCAGCCCCAAACCCTCTCATGCTGCTGTGAGGGCCAGCATGCAACAAGTCAGAGCAGGATCTGAAGTGCTTTTCAGGATGATGTATGGGAAAGCTTTGGAAGAAAACAGAGTTTTTGGAGTCTGTTCTTTTATCCATTAGTTAGTCCCTTCACCCTTTTTAACATAATTTCTCAGGGCATTTGTAGCCAATCACAGTTTGGAAGCTCTATCTAAGAAGGTGACGATATCAATGAGACATGGAAAGGAGAAAGTTGGAGGTCAGATGTGGTGTTTGGGAGCCTTTGCTGCTGAGACCCATCTGATGGATGAAAAGAGTGCACTTCTCCAGAAAATAATGATGAAGGCTTGTTTATGAGTCAACAATGCCATTGCTGCAGCTTTCCTCAGCAATGTTTGTAGAGCAGGGAATGCTTCAGGGAAAAGGTGTTTACACTTGACCTCTCTGGAGCCTGAGATGTGGGACCTCCACAAAATCTTTCCTCTTAAAAATGAATCCATGACCAACTCTGCTATAGCCTGGTTGGAGAGGTACAAGTTATTGTCACATTTAGACCACAAAGCCTACAAAATGTGGGTGTGAAGTGTTCTATCAGGATTAGTAATTGCCCGTCACCTTCCTTAATTGCTGTGACCTGGTGTCACCCTGGAAAGAAATCTGCATCTCTTTGGGAGCACCTGGGAGGTCTATGTTACTGAGGAGAAGGTGCCCATGCCACCTGTCAGCTGAGGATGGTCCCTGGGGAGGAGCAGTTGTGTGATGCTAGGATGGTTAGAGCTGTGCTTTTGTCTCATCCCAGAACATCAGATTAGGAACCACCGTCAGAAGAGGGTTCGTGGTGGCAGGACATGGTGGAGCATGCGTGTGAGGTAAGGAGCCCAAAAGTAGGTGTTCGTGTGACTACGTAGTGGTCAAGATGCCTAAGTGTTGGGCAGTGAGGTGCTGAATGTGTTGTTTGAGGTGGAGTGAAAGACAAGACCCTTGTATGGCCTGGGTCTTCTCCTGCTGTAACCAATGACAGATGTTGTGTGACTCTTCTTGCTGCAGTAAGTGTCTGTGACTTGTGCTCCACAACTGGAGCAGGTGGGTGCCTGCACCTCACAGAAGGGCCTTGCTTCTGACCAGAGAACCCTCATCCCAAAGGGAAGACCTTCTGGTGATGATGCACCTCCTGCTCTGAGCTGTGCACATCCGATTAGAGACACCTCTCACCTCCTGAGCTCTGACAAACTACCTTTGGGTCCAGTGTTTAACCTTTGGCACCACTGCTCCAAGGAAGTGAACTTCCTTGTTGAACTTACTACACTGCAGAAGGGGTTGTTGGACCGATGCCTCAGTTATCGAATCAGTGTCTCCAGGAGATTCGGGGAAATGTGGCAACTGTCTGACTTGTGAAAGACTCACTGGAAATATCCCAAAGTGTTCGCTGCCAAATGTAGCAGAAAAGATGTTTTGGTTGGGGATTTTTCCCCTCATATGACAGATGCTTTATTTTCCATCCCTTTGGCTGTTTGCTAAAAGAATTTCTACAGCCTCTTTCTGTATGTGGAAATGAAAAGCCTTGCTTGCCCTGTTGCAGAACCGCTGTTCGTTTGCTTAGGAGCATTAGCTATTGAAGACAAAGCACCTGTGCCTCATGCTTCCTTTCGGGACATGTGAAAGGGAGAACATGTGCTCTGTCTTGCAGGGAAAATGATGCTATTTTTATTTCTAAAGAAGTCTTATTAACACCTAATTCCCAGGTAAAGAAGCAACTTGCTTTTCCTCCCTTTTTTGAACACTGAATGAAGGGTATTTCATAACTATTTTGTGTAACATGCTGGAGCCTGCAGGTTCCATGACTTCTTTCATGACTCACCTCCTCCCATCTCTTTGTCTCCGTTGTAAATTCAAGCAGTTGCTACCAGCCTCCTTTCTTTCTCTTCAATATTTTAATATTGCATCTAATATTTAACAAGCATAGAAATGATAAAAATGCTCCTGAACGTGCGACACAGGACTGTGAATTGAATTTAGGCTGTTAAGAACCCATGTTTTTAACAGAGGCTGGTGGGGGGTTTGTGTTGTCTTGTTCTGCTGCTGAACCTAAACAGAAAGCAGGAACACTGTGGGGGACTCCAAGAGGCCATCCTCTTCGCAGGTCTAGTGCTAAAAACCACAAGAAGTTGGTTCTTGGTTCATGTTAAAGAAAAACAAGACTACAGTTTCTTATAGAGCCACCTCGGCTGGGAGGGCAGAGCTTTTGAAAGGCACCTTCCAAATGTGATTCTGTCAGAGCAGCTCCTCTGCGTGAACACGGGGTGTAGTGCTGATGGGGTGAGGGCCAGAAAGGGAAGCTCAGTGGAAGAAAGTGCTACTTAAAGTAAATGCTAATGATTTAAAATGTTATTCCTTCTGTGCTTTTAGAGAAGAGGGGGAAAAAAAGGTAAAAAAAAAAAGTAATAAAGGCTCCAAGCCTGTACCTCATCTCCAGTCACTCCAGTGACATTCCCGAGGGAGCATCCAGGCTTCCCTCTCCCCCTCTTTAAAAATGGTGGACCTGGAACCACTTACAAGAGAGGCTTAATAAGAGGCAAATGTGTTTTATATTTTGTATCTTGTTAAGTGAAAAAAGATGGATTCTCACAAGTAGTCTCCTGGTGCAGATTTGAGTGGTCTATGCATGCAAATGTTGTGATGCTTCGTCTGCTCACATCCCGTTCCAGTCCCCCTTGGCCACTTAAATCCCACCCCCCAGAACAAGCAGAGATGAAATTGCTTCATTTGTACAATGGATCTGCAGATCTAGGAAACTTGTTTCTATCTGATTTGCTGATAATTTACTCCTCATTTGATTTTTTTTTTCCTTTTATTTTTCTTCCCCCCTTAGAAAGAAAACTGTCTCAGCTCACGTCTCCTCCCTAAGGAGGGAGGAATTGCCTCACTGGGCTGAGAGAATGCTCAAAAGCAACTGAAAAAATTAAAAAAGAGGGACAAAAAGATGGCACATGTATTAGAGGACAGGAAAACCCCTTTGCCTCTGAAAGCGAGGAGTAACCGTTTTCATTTATGCTCCTGGTTGCTAAAAAATCCACTGGAAAAACCTCACTATCGAAAATCGACAGTACGTTATGTGAAGGTGCGCGTTAAACCGCAAGGCATATTCCCCCTCTGATAATAATTTTTATGACCTTTTGGTGCAGGGCAGTGCCATGCTTACTGTCTGCTTTCACTATTCTGTGCTGAGGAAACGCATTATATTTGTCTTTGATCCAGAGATCTGGATTGCAAAAACTGATGGCCACAATTAAAGACAGTCCTGTTGAAAACCTGACCTCTGTCTGCTCTCAACTTCATGTAAACTTTTCAATATGGATGTAATTTAGTATTAAATTACCCGTGCTTTATTGCTTTTTAGCACAGCTCTGTCCCGTTGCCTTTTAAAAAATATAAAGAGTCACATAAAAGAAAAATTGCAGTGCATCTGCTTAATTATGTAATTATATACTTGTTTTTTACATTCAGAGCCCGTTTTGGAGGCGTTGTCTGTAGTCAAGCTGTAACACTTGAGAAGGATCGCTTTTCTGAGTTCTCAGAGCATATCATGGACAGAATGCGTAACTGTAGTCGAGAGTTTTACTGTCTTGAAGAGCCTGTGGTGAAGTGTGCTCCTTTTTTTTTTTCAGAGCAGCCCGGTAAGCCCAAGAGGTTTTTCTTTCCCCAACCTTAAACATGACATCAGCCCCCGATTTTCACTCTGTGGTCTTGTCGACTTTCTGTTTGAATGAGGACTAAACTCCTCAGCTTTAGGAGATCACGGAAATCACAGACAACGTGATTGGAAGGGACTAGGAGGCATCAACTGATCTCTCACCACTTCTCAAAAGAGAAAAATAAAAGTGGAATTTAGTGGCCAGGCCTCTACGGGCTCCTGTTATCTTGTGCCAGCTGCTACTGTCAGTGCTGGTGCCTCCAGCCAGCTCCTCCCTTATCCAGCTGCTGAAAGTCTGGGCATGCTGCAGCCGCGCTGCTCTCGCTGTCGGTTGGATATCTTGATCCTTGGCTCTCCTGTTCAGACTCTCTCCACCTGCATCTCCTTAGCAAAACATCCAACACTTGAGCCATTTTGCCTTTCTCCAGACACCCAGTGATCCTGAAACGGTAATTTTCTTGTGGCTTTGCCCTTCGCGTGTGGTGTAACACATTTATTAGCAGACAAGAAAATTACTGTGCGTCCTAAAAACAGAACTAAAATTGCTCCCTTCTGCTTGCTGCTCCAGGGCTTCTCCAGCCTTTTCCATTGCTGCTCGGTGTCTCAGGCCCCTTCATCACTTTACTGTTTTACAGTTTGCGTAGTGCATCAGTATTAACCCGGCCAGCCATGGTTAGGGCTATCCTACCTGTCATGAAGAGAAATCTCTGTACATCAGGGCCTTGGGCAAATACCACCAAAAAGACAACTGTGCATTGGTCACTGGATTTGCACAACCTTATGTCAATGGATGGTGGGCTGCCAGCTCTTGGAGGGCTTGCAAGCAGAGCAGTCTCTCTTCTGATTCTGTAGATGCGTGCAGTGTCCTCTTTATAGAACATTGTTGAATGCATCTATCTGCATTCAACCACGAGCTCCACTGTTACCTAATAAGCTTTGGTGGAGGTTGTGTGAAAATGCACCTGACCTTGCCCAAGAAGAGTCAATGATGGCATTTTCTGGGTTGCTGTCCCACGAGATACAAGGGGAATGCATCTTCCTGGGAGACCATCCCTGTGGAGGCACAGAAGTGCAACACAGGGATGCTGCAGCACAACGGGTTTCTGTGATCAACACTGAGACATCTGTTTTCCCTCAGCCTGTAACACAAGGAGGAGGTTAAACAAAAGGTGGGGTTTGTGCTGCTTGAGCGTATGTAGGAGATGGCACTGGTCCAGGCAGAGTGGGGGAAGAAGAAGGCTCCTGCTTGGCTTGGAACCCACAAGCTTTGGGATCACTGAAGGGCTGAAGTCTGCTTTGAGGACAGTATCTCTCTTTGCTTTTGTTATTTCACAGATGTTTGTAAGTCTCTAGTGCCTTTTAAGTATAAAATGACTGGTGAGGAAATTCCTTTACTAAACTCCTTAGAAATCACTGTTTAACCAGCTGAGACATACATGGTACGGATGGTCTAGGCAGGTCCCTTGGGTGGAGGGTGTGAGCGTTGGCAAGAGCTCGAGGGGTGAAGAGGTAGTGAGTTATGAACCATCAGTGCAGGTCCTTGCCACTTCTCCCACAACTCCAGGCCTCGTAGATACAAAGCTAGAAATTGGGGATGGGTGATAGTGCCACAGGTGGTGGCAGCTGCTGGTGCTCTCTGTGGCTGGAAGTCCAGAACTGTTGGGTCACTGCCTGCGATGATGGAAACACGTTTCTGTTGCTATGTTGTTCTTCTCACCGTTATGGTTTGTTCTTTTGTGGCATAAATTGTAATTTAGATGTTTTAACTGAGGTTACAGGTGTGTTTTAATGTACACTTAATGCAGTCCACGTGTGTCCTGTGGGGCTTGTGGACCCACACCCTGATCTCTACCATGGCTGGGTCTGGGAGGTCTCAAGCATTGTTACTTTCCACCTGTGCACTGGGGCACAAGTGGGATGTTACTTGCTCATCTGGATGGGGTGCAAGATACGCGGCAGGAGCTGGACAGCCACTGCTGCTGCCTGCTTTGAAGGCAAATAAAAGGAGAGATTTTATTTTCACAGTTACAAGAACTGCAGGTTTCCTTCTAGACTCTGCCATGTTAAATCTACTATGGAAAGATTTTTCTACTGCAACCATTCAGGTACTAAAGTGAATAAATAAACACATATCAAAACACATCACCCAGGGGAGGTAAATGTGGTTTATTAGAGACTTAAAATATAAAATGATAAGGTTAAAAATCATTAAAAATGAATCTAACAGGTGCAGTAATAAAAGAAGAGTTAAAGGTGTTTGCAGCCTAATCTAGTTGTATCTATTGCCTTCTCTCTCACTCTGCTTACTTTGATCCTCTTCTCCTTTAAGAACAAATGCAGCTTTACCCAACTAATAATTTATTTATAACTTTTTTTTTAAAGTAAAAATTGCATCCACTGGAAAAAAAAAAAGCCCCACATACTGCACGGAATTTTATTGACTTCCATGCAAAAATGTAACTGCAGAGTGTTGAGAAACTTACCGGAAAATGTTTTCTATCTTATCTCACTTGCCTTACATATTTATTTTTGCAGAGGCTCATTTTGTGGGTTGAGAGCACTCACAACAAAAGCAAAACCAAACAAATCACAGTCTACCCACAGGTGATTCCCTCTACCCTTCCAAGCTGTTGTTTGAATAAGGGTCCATTTGTTGTGTTGGTTTTTGTTTAGTCATGTGCCATCAATCTCCCTGCTGTTGCGGGTATTTACTCACAGTGCTTTATCTCCGCAGGCGTGCGGCAGGTACACGGGAGCACACAGAACCTATGGGCAGGTATCGAGAAGCAATATGCAACTATGACAACTTGAAAATACAATTATCTCCCCTAGTAAGCTCTAGATAAGGTGTGCATTTCCCTGGAGAGCAGAACTATGAATGACTTCCAACTCGAAGGCGCTTCTCAAAGTTCCAAGTCACCATTAATGTCCGTTGTTCCTCTTCCCAGCGTGTGCTGGCATGTGGTGAGTGTGGTGTTGACTGTAGGGTCATGAGAAAAGTTGGCAGCACCCTACACTGTGCGCCGGTGGAGTGAGGAAGGCATGTAAAGCTCATTAAACTGAGGGGCGAGAGAGACAGTTTGGAAAGAAGAAATCTACCCTCACGCTTCTTTCCCAGCTAAGGCTGGCGTTGGGAGGAAATGGAATTTTTCACCTAAATATATGTCTTGATTGGAAATCTCTGACCTTTAACATGAAAAACAGCAACTAATTTTTGGAAGCGGATTTTTTTTGTTTTGAATTTTTGATTAAACTGAGCCAAACAATTTTTTTCGTTAATGGAGTGGGGAGTTTTATTTCCACACAGAAAAGGGAGAAAATGCTTTCTGACAAGCTTTAATAAAAAGGCAGTTAAGGGGATGTTTTCTCATGTGGATTCCATTTCCTGGGATGCTGAGCCCAGAAGCGCAGAACCTGTGCTGTCTGTCTGTGGGCTTTTCATCTGCAGGGTTTGCATGTGTAGCTCTGTAGCTAAGAGGAAATCACAGGAGCATTTTGAAGAGTAAAAGCTACAAGCAGCTTTGTGGTGTGAAAGTAAAGTCGGGGTGTGTGTGAAGCTGAATTGAGAGCTAATGGGGCTTTGGAGAGAAAGGAGCCCAGAACTGATACATGCAGCACTTTGGGGTTGTGATGTTGAAAGTGTGTGGTGCGATGCCAGGCTGTCATCTACAAACAAGGCAAACCTCTGAAATTGTTTGTGTGAGGACACTGGTGTAAAATAACCCTTCTACATCCTCATTGCTATTTGGAATAATAAATACTTGACACAGCTGCAAGCTTCAGCATAAAGGATGCCAGGCTGGGGGTGAGGAGATGGTACAGGAAGATGGGCATCAACAGGAACTTTGCTGGTGGACCAGGGCTAACAGGGTGGCTGGTGAGACCAGGGTTTGGGTTTGTCCAGGGGTGTGAACTGGCAAGTGAGGTCAAGCAGTAAAGCCAGACATTGTGATGGGGAATGAGATGGCTGTGCAGCTGCTTCTGATCCTGGATCAGGGTGTACGTGCTCTTGTAGAGGGTATTGCAGCTGAGGTAGGACTACAGCCAGTGTGTGTGCCCAGCAGGCAACAAGAACTGCAGAGAATGACCCTTCTTATTGCTGATTCTGGTGCCTTGATGGTGTTGCAAAGACATGGGGGTGATCTGTAGGCTGTTATCTTACACACTGTTATTATGTCTCCTCTTAGATAATGCCTAGTTAAAGCAAAAAAAGAGAAATCTTTCAATCTGTGGCCATAAGAGAGATTTTTCATACCCTGATGGTTTGCTCTGAAACACCTCTAGATATGCAGCATTATTTTTTTAATAGCATCACTACTGCACATTATAGCCAAGAACACTCAATTTATATGTGTTACACTGTATTTTCCTGTATTATCCAGCATCCAATGTATTGGCTTTTCTGTACATACTTCAGCTTTATCTATCCCTGCATCCCAGCCTAGCATCTTCTTGCTTTCAAGTTGAGATAAAATGCAGCAGCTTTGTCCCAGCCTGTCCTGCTGTTTAGTCTGGTCATTTCTACCCTTCACGTTTCTTCACCAGCTTCATCTCTCGCTGCTAGAACACATGCTTGGCTCTGCTGTTCTGCTCTGCATGATTTCATGGTCTCAAGACACTCTGCTGTGCTGCCTGTGTGTGCTGGCTCAGAGCTGCCATCATCTCTGAACATCTCTAGGTCTTCCTCAGTGTTTCCCTCAGATGTGGAAGTTGCTTCTCCCTCCTATATAGGCTGGTTGCTTCTCCTTTCTTCATTAAGTCTCTTCTAAAGTTTTTCAGTGGGCTGCACAGCCTCTGATCTGTGCCACTGAGATACTTTCATCATGCTTCTGTGCTGAAGCAGAACTTAAAAATGATAAACTAAGTGTCTGATCCCACAAACAGTTACACGTGTGAGTCGTCTTGTTGACTTCAAAGAAACTGCTCACACGACTAAAGTCATGTATTAGATATTTTCAGTGTGGAAAATTCCTTAGGGTTTGGTGAGTTGATTTGTTTGGGGTTTTTTTTTTTTGTTGTTGTTAGTAACACAGAACATGATTTTGTGCTACTCATTACAATTTGAAGGGTTACTTAGATGCTTTAAATTTAGATAGACACATGCTTGTGTCTCCAAACTGCTTCTAAATGCTGAATATTGCCCGTCCTGACACCAGCAGTTGGAGCAAGTCTGTGTCTGTGATGGGGAGGGGGAGCCTGTCCTGGTGGGCAGCAGGTGAGGGATTCAGGTACATGGGGATGAGCAAGCTCAGAGTGTATTTGCTGTCATCTATTTTTATTTAAAGTGAATCACTGCTGATGTTTGGAAATCAAATTGTCTGGTGCCTCAGTTTGTGCAACCCTGAGGCCATGGCTCTCTGCTTGGCACCAGGGTCTGACCCCCAGACCCTCCATCCTGGCAGACAGTCAGTTCTTGGGCAGCTGCAGTCCCCCTTGTGTTCACCTGTACTGTGGTTAGAAAGTTAGGGCTGCCACTACTCACCTGTGAGCTGAAGCTACAAAAGGGAGAGGCTTTGAGGTGATGCTTCCCCCCATCTCTCAGTTTTAACTGCCCCAGGCATCCACAGCCACTGGTATCAGCTATGGGGACCAGGGATGTCAATGGTTTGTTTTGCCCACGTGGCATTCTCTGGCGTACTTGTACTCCTTGGTGTAGCTGCTCATACTTCCTTGCATAAAGCATTTTGAAACTAAAATTCATCTGCAGGGCTGGAGCTGAGCAGTGAAAGGACCTGCTAGTAACTACTTTTAATGTATTTTCTTTTTTTTATGGAATTTAAATTATTTTCCATCATGAAATTGAACACAGGGTTTTAGTTGTCTGTTGTCCAGCAAACCCCTTGTCTAGCATGTTGCTGAGCTGGGCCTGCCTCTTTCTTCTCAGCATTTTCTATGAATTTCAGGGATTCTGTGGTTTTTTCTGTTTTGTTCTGCCATTGCACGTTCAGTTCTCATGGCTTAACTGAGCAAGACATTCCTGCTGTTTGTCTTGAGTCAGAGGCATCTGCTGGGTTTTAAAACTGACTGAAGCTTCATTACCTTCTTTGCCCATATACTAATTTATTTTACTGCCCATCATACACTAGATCAAGTGACAGTGTCACAGAACCATTAATTCCTATTTATGGTTTGGCCCTTTCATAAAGGGACACTCTGTGGCAATAACTTGTACAGCCGTTCCTGCAGCGTTTTGTCCGGCACTGGGCCAGCTACACCAGCAGCGTCTATCTTTGCACAATTTATAGGGATAAGGGTGGCGAAACTGTCGATGTCAGCCCTGGGGCTGCACTGCTCTTTATCTTATTCTGCCAAATTCAGCCCTCGGAAGGGAGGTGGGTTTTGCTGGGGGCCACAGTGCCCCAGCACTGCTGTGTGAGTGTAGCTGGCTGATGCTCCCCTACCAGCACCTACCATGCCCAAGGAAAATGAGGACCCCCAGGGGAGCACCAGGGGAGGGTGCTGGGGATTGTGGTGCTGGAACTGTAGCCCAGGATTGCCAAGCAGAGCTGGTTTGTGATTGTGCCGATTGCTTCATTTGTATGGAATTTTTTTGTGTCGTCACATGTGTCTAGTTGTGTTTTTACAAGAAAAGACTATTTCAAACAGCTCTAAAGCACAGAGTAAAATTGCTAATTTGTGTAGTGGAAATGAAATGTGTACAATGAGAGACGAAGTCCCAGTTTCTTCTCAAGAAGCAACATTTGACTTTGTTGCTTTGCGTCATTTTTGTTATGAGTGAAGCAATTGAGGCGAAGATGTCTGTTTGATATTTAAGGAAAGATTTGATGCTTTAATAAGGGAATCCTCTGCCTCCCTCATCCATCATTCGTCATCCTCATCCATCCAAACACCACTGTAAATTTGTCAGAGCCTTTTCCATATTCAGGACTTGTATAAATAATGGCCGTCATGAACAGAGCAAAGGGAGCTGAAGCCTGCGCTTCCTAGTTCTGTTCTGTCGCCGGTCATAGCTGGGGAAATTCTTAGCAGGTTTTTGCTTTCAAAATGCTCCTGCTCAGATCATACAATATAAATGCATAAGCAATTGCGTTGCAGTGTTGCCCCATATTGTGGCTACTACTTGCCAAAAGCCCCTGTTTGTGAGCTTTTCTACAATATGAAACGGCCTGTGCTTCATTACTACGCGCTTTTATCCTACTTCATCATGTCTTCCGTCTTTTCTGTGCTATCTTAGGGATTATGCAGCTTCTCTGCAATATTCTGAAATTAATCAAACCAAGCAAAACCTCATGCTATATTATCCATCACTGGAGGAGAATGATTTCCACAATCCAGGCAGCTTTACATTGTTTTGTCCAGGGGCTGCAGCAGAATTCCATTAACCAGAATACGCTAGAAATTTGATTTCTCACAAAACGCGTTTTCTAAATGTTCGCAAACAAGTCACAAAATTTTTAGATTTGATACCAAATATAACTCTAATCACATTTCATTTTCTCTTACTTTCATTAGGAGCTGGACAAGCATAATGTCCACTTTTTTCCCATGAATTTTCACCCACGGAACAGCTGCCGGCTGCTAATGCAGCGCGGCTGAAGAAGCTTTGCTATGCAATGAGATATGTAAAAACTTAATGGCTGCTTACCCAGACGATTTTATATTTTGTCTGTTATATAATCAAGCCCTACAAGTAATTTCTTTCGATAAATTAGTAGCCATACTGCAGATTGCAGACACTTAGTTTGATTGAAAGTAATAAAGGGAGATTATCCATAGAGTTCGTTGAATGACGGTTCTGACTTGACCCACTGCCCAGAGAGATAAGAATTAATCTTATAAACCTCGCCACACTTCCACCCGCTCTGATCCGCCGAACAACAGCACAGGGTCCCATTAGCCTCCCTTTGTTCTGGGGCAGCCCTGGCTGGGGAGAGGGACTCTGGCTGGGGTGGGCTGATCTGGGTCACGCAAATGCTACAGACTGTGCACAGCACCGTGTTTGACTGATGGTGGTACCCAAAATGCACAGATGGTGCAGCTCGTTCCCAAACAACGTGGTGGCAGAGGATGTGTGACATCCGCCCAGCCTCATACAGCACCACACGAGGGCATCGGAAACGTAGAGGAAAGGTGGAGACTGAATACTTATATCACTGTTTAACAGACATAAGTACTTCTGCTGCAGATTTGTTACTCTCTTAGAGCAAGTTAAAGTCTCAGTGCTGGACCCCAACTCACACATAGGTATATCTGCCCTGACCATTCAGGTTGTGCCTAGGAGCCTGGACTAGGTGATCATTGTAAGCCCCTCCCAGCTGAAATAGTTTGTTCTATTCAGCTCACCAGCCGCAAGGCATTATTTTTTCTAGAGGAAAGGCACTAAGTGGTGAAAAAACAACAGCTACTGCCTTTTTACCACTGAGAACCAACTGAGAGAAGCCAAATGAATCTTTAGGTAACTCCAGTTAATTCAGGTAGTTTCTGTGCTGTAAGGCATTTGCACTGTTTCATCCTACCCCCATCCTACCCCTTCTTCTGCTCACAGGTTTCTTCTCTGAGCCCTACAGTGCCACAGACAGGGGTTTTTTTCCCAGGTATTTTACCAGTGTTGAAGGTATTTCCCCTCTCCAAATGGCATTTTAATGAGTGCTTCCACAATTACCAGTGATAATGCCATCAAATTATTTTGTACAGCGTTTGCTAATAACCACAAGCTGTTTACTTGTAATGATCCTGACTTCTCACCTCCTCCTTGGCATCTTTGGTGCTGAGTGTTACATGAAGGGGGGAAAATGAAAAAGCTTTTAAATACCAACATTGAATCACTCTAGGCTTTTGGGAAGGGATAATCAGCACAATTTGCTGACCACAAATTGAGGAAAAAGGGGCAGAGAAAAGCTTGGGGTGTATTTGGAGGGGGGCCGAGTCAACTGGACAAGCCCAGCCTTGTCCTTGCACTCGGCTCCCAAGCCCAGGTGAGAGGCAGAGCAGTTATTCTGTAATGTGAGCTGTTTTTGAACATTCCGTCATTTGTGAAATTACATGGTTGTGCCTTCTCCTGTTACACTACTGATACATCTGAGTGGGATGCTTACGCTTCGTGCTAAGGTGATGTAGACATGAGCATACAGAGGGCAGTGGCAGGTAGAATTGAGCAGTAGATAGATATGCAATATAACTGTCAACCAGTTGAGCTGAGAGGGCTGAGCTTGCCGTGTTCTGTTCCTCACTTTATTGTGAGAGAAAATACCCACACTCCCAACGCATGCAGAAACTCTGAATCTGCTGCTCCCCCTCCTTTTTGGTCTTCCTCAATTTGTGACTTCTGCTAAAATTAACACATTAGGACAGCATAAATCTGTCATTTAACTGTCTCAACCATCAGACAAACCAGTAGGCTTCTCTCAATTTCAAGCTTTCCATTAAGGATGTGCAGTGCTGTGGAAACGACTTGGGGAACTAGTGAGTGACGACACTCCAGAAAACACGTTTAGTTGACAAGGCAAAGATAAAAAAGAGTAGCTCAACTCTGCTGCATTTTCCAGCTGAAGCAGCACCACAGCCTCTTGCCGCACCAAAAGCAAGACTCCATGAACAAATAACCAGCAGTGCTGCGGAGGTGAGGGTGGGGGTTGGCATTTATAGTTTGTTTTTTTCTGTCACCAAATTTCCCTCTTCAGCTCAATAGCCTGAACTCGTGTGACATTATCCACCCTCACACACAGACCAGCCACTCTCGCTGTCCTCATTATACATTCTGCTGGTGATAATACCACTGGATTAATGCACCAGCTTTCACATCTGCAGACGTCAGTTCACAACCTGATATGCCTACAAGTGAAATGAGGGTGATGCTGCCCACAAACAGGTCCTGGGTGGATGTTATTTCATATCAAATCATATGATTGCTCATTGGTTCAGGGAATAGTTTTTGCTCAGATTCTAAGGAGTAAGGTCCAGTTCTGCAGATTTGGAATGCTCTCAGGTGAATTCAGGCAAACACCAGGCATTTCCCTGCACTCAGATGATCATCCAGAATACCGACTCACTTCTCCTACCACAGCTAGGGGCAACCCTCCTTATCTCTGCAGGGCAGACGGACAGATGCAGATAGAGATGTTCTAACTTCATGCTGCTCACATGCAGTGCCCGAAAGTGGCATCATCCTGTTGCTATGAATTTGGAGCGACGATGATAAAGTGAATTATTGGGTGAACTGGGAGCTATAGTGTGAGTAACATTTGGTCATTCCCCTATCCCAAATAGGCAATGCAGTTCCACACTTCTCTCTACATCTTTGCTGGCTACATTTATACTATGGTGTGATAAGCTCTTCTTCTTTTGTTCTTTAAAAAAGAAAAGAAACAAACCCCACCCCAAACCACAGTTCATTGACAAACTGCACTGCACGTCAGGGTACAAGGCTAACGCTTGTGACAGCACCAGAGCTGGGGATAATGCGATATTCGGATATTACAATGCAAATAACAGGTTTGAAGTTCTGGCTTTCTCAAGACCCTATGGGTGCGTTGCTTTGGGTTAAAAAAATAGAAAAAGGTCAAGCACCATTGAGCTGGTGTCAGAGAGTAAACAATTACTTGAAACGCCATGGCGAACTCCCTTTCAGCACGAGAGCTTCTGCTTGCAAGCAATACAGTAGCATTCAAGTATTTAGGTCTCCTTAAAACTGTTTCTTCCCCCACTTGTGTTAATACAGATATTAAGCCTAATAGTATCTACTTAGCATAAACAAGAAGATAAAAATGATTTCTGTGATTGAAATGTTTGTTATTTAGCATTAAGCATCTTCATACTCTCATGTGTTTTGCATTTTAATCCACTCTGTGCTTGGTTTTGGGATTGATAGATTAGTTTTAATCCCCTGTCTAATAGTGGAGTACTGGTGAGATTTATTAAACAGGCAGGGTTTGGTACTTGGATTTAAGAGGACTCACATACACAGTTCATGCATATTAAATTTGGGAAACCACCAGTTCAGTTTATAAAGGGCTGTGATGTCCTTTATCACTGAGTGTTTCTGTTGTGCTTCACTAGCTCAGGAAGCCTTTATATGTCTGAAATGGAACAGTTGTGATGGTTCCTTCCCAGTGCGTAAATCTAATATTCCACAGATCTGTTTGTGACTGTTAAAGTTATTACTGAACATCTCTTTCATTTTATCCAGAGTTTGTGTTGTCTCTCTCCTCCTTAGCTCAGCAGCACTGAAAGTGAGTGACACACCACACCTTGGGATGTGAATGTTGTAGGTGCCAAGGCCAAGGGTCCTGGGGTCAAGCTAGGTGCTGCTCACAACCTCTTCCCTTGCCCCTTTGTCATCAGTTTCCTGTCTCAGTTTTGTAGCTGTGTGTGCTGGAAGCTGTTGGTGTGGGTGTGCAGTGTTGTGGCTGCAGGTGGGGCTGAAATAGATGTCCCAAGCACTCCTCTGTGCCAATTGAGTTGGTTGCCTGGGACTGAACCTGCTGGTAAAGGTGACTGACATGTTCCGTAGCCTGTGATGTTGATAGGTGTGATTTAGATTCTAAGTGTGTGCACTGGCCAAGAGGGGCAATCTTAGAGAGAAGTTCTTAGACAAAATCTTTTCTGGAGAAGCCTGTGTGCTCCACTGGCTCTGGTCACTGACTGTCTCAGTGTGTCACCACCTCTCACTGACACATCCTGGTCACCAGAGCTGAACCTCCTGGTTTGCGTTCTGCTGGAACCAACCTCCCATGCTTGCTGTACTTCAGGAAATGAATCAGAAGTGCTATGTGGTGATTAGAATGTGAAAATGGCTCCTGTGTGGGTTTTACTGTTACACTGGGAAAAGCAGAACCTTGATAATAGTTAAAAAACCACTGAAAACTTCAAACCCGCCTAAATTACAAATTCATGCCCTATCAGTGGAAGATGAGTTGACTTAATTTGCGGTTTTACTGGTTAATACACCATTAATGCTATAATACTAGTAATGCTGTGAGAAATGGGGGAAATTTACTTTTTGGTTAATGTAATTATAGGACTGCTATATAAAAGTTATTAACTGCAGGAGTGAAAACTGGGAAAAATGAGTTTAAATTTAAGGGTAAGTTAAAGAAACCACTAAAAGCTTTTTGCAAGAAGATGCTTCTTTAGCTGACCTCCAGTTTTGATTTCCCAAATAAACAAGTGAAGCAAATATTGCAAATCCAAGTGGCAGCACTTGTAATCGCCAGCTTAGGATCTCCCATACCAGATTAGAAAACAGATGATAATAATAACAACAATAAAAAAATAATCTTTCTGGAATTTTTCTTGGTTGTTGGGAACTGATCAGTCCCGTGAATTAAAGAGGAGTATCCACGCTTGGCTTTAAGATCTGGTGATGGAAGATAAGGATTTTTAGAGAATTTAATTGAGAATAAAATCTGTGATGTGCTGGATAACCTCAGTTAAAGTCAATGTTATATTCCGCTCATAAGTGAAAAAGAGAGAAAGGAGGCAAACAGGCAGCCCTTTGTTCCCACCCCTTCCTTTCTGATTTCTCTTTTCCTATACAAGAACCCAGGCAGTGACACTGAAAGGTGGCAAATTTAAATAATGGTGTTTTCACACAATGTTATTTTAGCCCTTGGAATTCGCTGCCACTAGATGTGGATGCAACAAGATTGAAAATATTAGATATTTTATTTTACAGCTAACAAGGACATCCAAGCTCATCTATATAATTTCAATTAAATAATCAAAATTCTACTGCTCCAGGACATAAGACAGCCCCTAACCAATGGTAATGGGGAAGGAACTCCCCTGTGGCTACGTTATTTCATAATTATCAGCTGTGAGGTTTCTTGCCCATTTCAGTGTGAGGATACAGATCAAAATTAACCGTTTGGAGCACGTAAGAGTAGGAAACCGCCTGATTCAGCAGCTTTTTGTGTTCCTTAGGAAACTTTTCCTGGGACCTTCATTTTGTCTGTGTGAGATTTCAGAGATGTTTGCACTTAAGGTGTTGTCAGAAGGGTAGAAACATCACTTTGTACCTTTGCCCAGTGTTTCCTTTGTGTGTATAACTTTGGCAACTTTAATCCAGGCAAATTTAGCCCAGTCTAATGTATTCAAAGAGAATTAAGAAAACGGTGTCATGGTTTCTCTCATGTCAGTCTTAGGGCAGGGTGATGCAGGAGACAGACAATGTGGTGTTCTGTGGGGCAATGTGGTGGGACTACAGGGAGGATGTGGTGCTTTGGACAAGCCTGTCTGGACAAGCTCCCCACAGTGCTCTGTATTTCAGCTGATAATGCACGATTTGAGCACAACCAGGAAAACCATAAGAAGTCAGTACTTTTTTTGATAGCCTTGCTATTCTGAAGGAGGTGCATTTATAAGAAAATAGTTGGCTTCAGCTCCTGACTGATGGGAGGTGGTTGCTAAATTAAAGCTCACAGGGGACTCTCTTTGGTATCGCGGTTTCCGCAAAACGAGTGCTAGAATTTCACAGAGCCCCAGTTGCAAACGATGTCCTTCTTTAAGACACCGATAGCCTTAGGTGCTCACTTGTCTCTTGGCATTCCAGCATATTATAACTTTAAAACAGCAAAAGCCACAGCTGGGAATGAATCCAACAAAGCTAGAAGAACTAGTAGAAATGCCACACAGGCATCACAGCCTGGGCTTCAGTTTCTGCCTCCATTTCCAAGGTACTCATGGCACCATCTGAACCAGCACATAACATGTTTTGTTTTATGTTAACAACCACCTTCCGCTTAAATCAAAGAGGAGATGCGGTGCCATGGCATCTGATTTGTCTTTTGTTCTTTCTGCCACGCCTGGGGTTTTCTGTCAGTAGCGACCATGCATCAGCCCTTCCCAGACCTGCCTGAAAGTGCTTCAGCGTGACTCCCTTCAGCCCTCAAGCTCTCATATGGGAACAGCTTGGCAATTAAAAAATCTCTCTGCTTACTTAAGGTGATTTGTTGACGTGTGAGTACATTAGTAAGGAAAATGTGAATGAAACATATTTTCCTGATCAGGAACCGAAGTGGGAAGGCTGTGCACAGCATTTCTGCAGTC
The DNA here is from genome assembly GCA_013397515.1 of Upupa epops. Lineage (NCBI taxonomy): Eukaryota > Metazoa > Chordata > Aves > Bucerotiformes > Upupidae > Upupa > Upupa epops. The sequence goes on from VZRI01002665.1 coordinate 316,050, forward strand.
ACAATGTGCCTACAGACACTTTGCCCTGCATGGAGGTGGTAACTGGGAACTGTGGGTTTGTGGGGTCTTCTCGTTCAGCTGGGCTTTCTGTCTCTTATGGCAGAACACCATGGAGTTATCAAGCTGCAGCAGTTCTCTTGTACGAAAGGAGGCATAATAGTAATTGATGTTTTTACCAACTTTTTTGAAAATACCCTTGCACTGAAATGTGCAACTATAAATGAAAAGGTACCGCTGCAGGACGATGAACTACAGCTGCACACTGAAGGTGGTTGCTTGCAGTCCTGTCTCCATTAGCTCAGTTTTCCCCACAGTACGAGGTGATGTATTCCCAGCCAGATGTTTCACCTGAACACATCTTATCCTGGGTTTAGGTGGTTTCTAGCTGTTTGCTGAGCACAGACATCAAGCTGACGGCTCTCCATGAGAAACAAGAAGACTTGCCTTGTTCAGATCCTGCAGGATTTGTACATAGTGGCTATGAAATCTTCATGGTTGAGGATGGGCATTGCTTGGGCACCAGTGACAAGAAAGCAGAGCAAGTGAGAGGTAGGGGCAAATCTAAGTCAGCTCCTAGCTGGTACTGAGCTGAAATGATGTGACAAGGACTTAGCTTTATGTTTTAAATCTTTCCTGACTTTCTGTTGCAATTAAACAACACACACACATTGGTAACTGGGTTCCCACACCACTGGGTTCCCATTACACATATGGCAGCTGCCACTGAGGACAACCGTGGTCTCCAGCACTTTCTTTTCCAAGGTACTCACATAGTCAAAGTATTTTGTTAATGTGCCTTGTTGTTTCAAATGTGTTAGAGATGCAGCTCCAAGAGGATGTTCTGTTTAGCACCAACACCCAGATGCTCCTCTGCTCTTTCTTCCCTCCCCCAATGTCTACAGACATTATTTTTTCCTCCTTTTGATTATTTACAGAAGCTTCAGTCATGTCAGGCGTCTTCCCTGTTAATGTAGTTCTGGGATGATGTCCTTGTCCCCTGTGACTGTTTGTAGTCCTCTAACTAGGATGGGTGTTGTTTCAGCACTTATATCCTGAACTTTAGGCAGAAAACTCCTTGTTTTCTCTGGTTTTGAGACTGCAAAATGTACAAGTGCTCTTCAGTGCCCCAGTGCCAGCACATGCTGTCAACATGCTGTTGTACCTGCCTTCCCTCACCAGTGAGTTTGGCTACTGTAAATCTTGCAGTGTGTCCTTAGCTATTTTGATTAATTCACTGTAACACGAAGCAATGCTGAGTGATGTCACATGGGTAGAAGTAAGAAAACATCAGATTTTAAATTAATTTCTGGCTAGCCCCTACTGTACACCAGTACTTCTTGCCATTTGAAGCAACATTTTTTTCAGGTATCCTTTTATGTAAACACATCATGTTAAAAAAGGCAAACTCTAAAACGTGAAAAACCCTGCAGGGTATTAAAAATACCGGTCTCAATGCATGTGTTCATTCCTTTCACTTTCTTTTTAGATCACTAGTGTTGGTACAAAATGAGCTGAGAGAAGGAGAGAATTCTAATTAGGTTTAAAAAAGAAAAAATATGGCAGTTTATTTTGAGCGCATGTCTGCCTTGCAAAGGCATATCCCATTTCAGATGCAGGCGGAATGAATCATTATTACACATTTATCATCATAAAAATGCTTATTTGGACTTTTTTTTTTTTAAGAAAAGGAAAAAAATTATAAAAAGGGCAAAGCAAAGAGCCATCTCTGAAGGGCAGTTATTGCTTGCCCTTGCTTGGGAAAAAAGGCTTTCTCAATGGGATTACGTCCCTGCTCATAACCTATCAGCCATCTGATCAGAAATTCATAACACAGGCCATCCATTTCCAGCTCTGCGAGGGCTGCATGATTGAATTTAAATAGGCAAATGCCAGACTTGAGCTTTGACATTCTCTCTGTCTCTCTCAATCTTTCTCTTTCCCCTGCCCTTCCAATCATAGCGCCTTTCTTCCTCCCTTTCTTCCTCTCTTCCCTCCGCACACCACCATTTCACATGAGGCTCGAGCCAGCGTGATGAGAAGTTATCGGGAAATGGAGGATGGATGTGGGGGGAGAGGGAGAGGAGGGAAACACAGCGAGGGAGAAATAGTGAGGGAACCGGACAGCAGAAAATTATAAATGGTTGCTGTCATGCTTTCATTGGGACACTAAAATCTGTTTTTAAAGCTCGCCACCTTTATTTCTTCTGTTAAGAGGAGGTATTTCAGCACACATTAATAGTCTGTGTCCTTATCCAACCTGTAAGATGTCTGTGAGCACAAAGCTCCTAAGCTATTCTCTTTTTTCTGTTTCTTACATAGCTGATAGGGATGAAAATGAATTCAAATATGTGCGACTTCAGTCAAGGCATTTCAAGGTGCGGCAGATGAAAATGCTGCTTGATGGCAGGTACTTGCTGGGTGAAGGAACCATCCTACCCCACTCTAAACCCCCATGGCAGCTGAGGAGCTGGCGGTGCCACAGGCACAAATGTGGTGGTATTGTGTGGGATTTTGATGGGTATGGTGCTGGGTGTTGTGTCTATCGGATGCTGCAGGGTGTCAGCCAGGATACAGGCAGGGATATAATGTCCAAGCTGAGCCAGGTCTTCTAAGCAAGGTGAAAGCCTCCAGCGAGGTAGCCATGTGCATTGTATTAGGTGTTTTTTCTAATGAGCTTTGGTGTTCAACCCATGCCCACATCAAGGAAATGTGCTTTGTGCTCCTTTTTGCTGAGCCCCACTCCCTGACAGAGAGAGCTGATTATTGAGTTAGGGATATTACAATGATATTTTTATTGCTTTCTTCCCTGCTGGGCCTTTTATCCTCTCTTAGTATACAGATGCAGTTTCAGCCCAAATCCTCACTGTAAATTGTGCTTCCAAACAAACTTTTAAAAGTCTTACTTTGTTCTTCAGAAAGCAGGTAAACACCTGCATCCACTGGTACTTTTTGCTAAGCAAGCGCAGGGAATGCTGAGAGCAAGAGAGCCTGTTGTCAGTGTAACAGATCCTTCCATCTTGATGAAGCTGCTCTGAGGTCACTTTGGAGGTTGTTCTTTTTCTTACATTTTTCCCCCGACTGAATTTAAGGCCAGAGGGGTCTTGGGCTGTCTGTCCACTGTATCCAGCGAGTGCTGATTTTTGTAGAGTTTGACTGAGGTTCCTCCTGAAGAAAGTCACTGAAGTAGGGATAAAAAATGTCCCATGAAAAATAAACCCCCCCTTCAATAAGGTTTCTCAGTGATTAATCACACTCATAAGAAACGTGTCCTTGCCTCCTTTTTAGTCTTCTCCTCCTTCTGAGTTTTCATGTCCTTTCGTGTCCTGCTTTTGAGTTTTCTGACTTCAGCTTCACCTCAAAATCTTTATTTTCCCAAGGTGAAGAACACATTTCTGTGTCATCTTTATAATAAAATATTTATTTTCATGTAATATTATCATTATTTTCAGTTATCATTATTGTTTTCAGTTAGTTTTCAGTTGTTACTAACTTCAGGGTTCTCAAGCTGTTTTCCAGCACCAGTCCTTCAGACATTGTGTCTGTGCTCTTCCACTGTTCCACAGTTCTCTCTCCACCAGTCTTTGCTTTTCCACCATTCCTTGCTCCTGGGTTAACCCTCTGCAGCCGCTCAATTCCCCAGGCAGCCACTGCTGTTCTGCACAAAACCGATTGACTGACAATAGTATGCACATTCCTCTTCCAGTTGCTAAAACAGACTGTTTCCCGTGTTGGCCCTCCCAATGTAACCAATACTAACATCTTCTTGCTCTCCTGTTACTTGTATCTGCTTCTGGGCACTGACAGAGACTGAGATGGGGCCTCCTTTCTGGATGTGCCAGAGACCTACTAAGGATGGGCATTAGCAGCGCTGGTGTCTCAGGAGACTGTGGGCATAGGAGAACATCTCTGCTCTAAATCATTGCTTAATTTCACTTCAGCCTGTCTCTGCCGAGCTGTTCAGTGATTCATGGTTCTTTAAGTTTGTCAAAACTCCAGTTTTGAAATAAGAACTATGAAGATGTCTGATTTTTCTGCTTTGTATTTTACACTTCACCATCTTCATCTCATTATGGTCTTACAGGATTTCTAAGGTTTCTGTGTTTTCTACTACACTTTGAACTGTGTATCCCCAGCTCTGTAACCACTTTTCTGCTATCTTTAGCTTTCCTCACCTTGGTTCTGCTGCTCACAGCTTCCAGTCTGTTTTACTTGTTCCCTATTGCCCATGTTTCCATTTGTCATCTTGGTTTTCTATTTTAATTGCTGACTTTATGTTGCTAATAAACCAAGATGCCGTTTACCTAAGCTGTCACCTTTCTTCATTGTCCAATTGTCTTTTTGGCCATTTAATATGTTTCCCCTGTGGTTTTGGTTATTTCCTCCCAAATCCTTTCTTGTGATCAGTTTTCAATGCTTTTTGTAGCTTTAGGAAATACCACGTACCCAGACTTTGGAACTGTGATCTACATAAGCAGGTTAAATATAAGGTGAAAGTTCCTGAAGCCCTGGCTTCGGATTTCCAGATGTGAGTTATTTGGTGCTAAACCCACACATCCTTGACTTTCAGTGCTCTCAGTAAAACTTATTCTCCTTTCCAAACAGCCTATCCCAAATTTAGTTTGGGAGGGGAGGGTGCAGAAGTAGCAAGGGAAAATGTTAATTAGTTAATGTCTTTGCTGAATAACAGGGTTTGTTTAATAGAATAAAAGAAATAGAGGGGATAAGCAGCAGCTCTCAGCATGGATGACTCTAACAGCAGGTTATTACCATTAGGCAAAACCCAAACAACATTTTCCCAGGAGTTTGTTCCTTTCTGCGGGTTGTCAAAATGGAAAAAAATAAATGCAGATGAGAAACTTGTGTGTTAGATTACTTCTGAGGAGTAATAGTTGTGGCAAGGCTTTTGTTGAACCAAGTTTGGTTCTTGGTAATCTTTTCTGCTTTCCACAACAACTTAATTAGAGAAGACATTTGTCAAAGAGAATAAAACTCATTTTTGGTTTATCATTTTAGCTTGCCATATGTTAATAACTTAACCATGCATACAGAGAAACAATAAGGCAAATTGGTCTGTACTCGCTTTCAAAGAAGCACCTGTGATTGCCAGCTGCCTGTTCGCTCAACATGTTCTCTCTGAGATGCCAGCAGTAGGTGTGTTCCATGTTCTGGCAGTGCGGAAATGACTTGAGCCCTTATTTCTGTTTCTGTTCAAGTTCAGGGTGATGGGAGCTGTACTGTTCATATTCCCTGGCCCTTTGAAATATTAGTGGTCAGTCTGGGTGGAGAGGAGGGGTATTTAGGACCTTGAGTAACAAGAAAGCAATATTATAAAAAAGTAAATATTGTATCTAACAAGCCAATTCAGGTTAATTATCTCAAAGATAGAGACAATTTCAGATCTCAAGTTATCAAATGCAGAAGCAGAGAAATGTGATGAGAGTAATTTTCATTCAAATGATTACATTCTAAAAAATAAAAAGCTTATTTGAGAGTCCAGCCAGTTTTGACCCCTGCAGAGGCAGTCTAGCTGATGATATCAAGTAGAACAGTGGTAATGTTTGGGATAACTCCTGTCCAGTGGCATTGCAGAGAGTAAATGTGGTGCTGGGGGAGTCAGAATCACAAGCAGGATGTGTGACTGTCTGAGAGATGAGTTCAGTTCACCAGGCAGAATTCTTAGTTTTGCTGAAACCAAACTGATGCTTTTTACTCTTCTGAAAGAAAAACATTTCTTAAGCTTCTAATTATAATTAGCTGGAGCCAGTTGAGTCATTCTTCCTCCAAGATCCCCACTTCTGAAGTGAAAGCATGGTGCCATGTTTAGACACTGCAGTCAAAAGTGAAGAGACTCATTGCTGGGAGCCCTGTTTGAGCTGTTTGTAGTTGTCAGTTGTATGGAAGCAGACGTTCAGCAGCAGCTGGGCTGTGCTAATTCTATTTCAACTGATGATACAAAACATTTGCCACTGATAGAGAATTCTTATCCAGTGTACCTCTGGATGTCCAGCTCTTCGTCTCTCTGGACATTTAAAGAAATCAAAGATACGGAAAGTAAGCACAAACTTACGTGGTATCAAGTTTGGGGAACTGCATGCATGTATTTACTAATTATTCACATAATCATTTTTTATAAGTTCAACTTTCTTTTCTTACTTCAGCCTGTTCAGAAGGTAAAGGCAGTTGGGTAACATTGACCTCTGTGATGGAATTGGAAGTTGCAGAGGTTCCACTGTTGCCTCCATCATCTATAAAGGACAGTTGCGTTTTCAGTGGTCTGCAAGATTATTGCTTATTTTTTTTAGGCAGATTGGAGGTTTAGAGTATGGCTAGCTTTGCATTATTTTGGAAAATATTTTTCTTTGTATATATTTCGACGTCTTTGTATAAAAACTGACTTTGCCATATGCCACAACTTTGTAGCTTAAATATAAACTATTCTGTAGAATGTATGTGCTGCGTGTATATTTTGATTTTTCTTTAAAGACACAGTGCCAACACCCATCTATATTTACAATTCCAAGAATAATCATCTAGTTTGTAAGGACATCTATTTAGGAGTGCATGAGACTTGTCAAGTAGCACCTATACAAGTAAGCTGCTGCTTAAAAGGCATGGGGTTTGTGCTTTCTTGTTTAAAGATGTAAGAACAAGAGTTGCAGATAATGCTTAATTGACTATCTGTTTTTTAAATTCCCTTTCTTGATTCCTCTTAGAGAGCTTTTCTGTTTATTCCCTATATGATATATATCAAGTCCCTGGACAGGCAGAGGGAGGTGGGGGAGCAAGCTGTAGGCAGAAAGATGTTGAACTGCATGGTTTCATACTCCAAATACCTAACAGTGTGATTCTTGTTGGTTGTTGACTGACATGAGTACAAAGACAGGAGCAGTTGGTGGCCAGTGGCATGACCCTTCCCGTTGGGTCTAGGTTGGAAGCGGAAGGTTTTTTGATTGACTTTTATTGCGGTTTTATTTGTTTTGGGACCTAACACTACAAGACATTCTTCTGAGTAAAAGTACATTCATATTCCAAGTATTTTAAGCTACCTCCTCTAAAGCGGTTCAGTCTTGCTTTGCTGGGTGCTTCTGGGTGGCACTGTGGGGCTCAGAGCTAGAGGAACCCCACTGTAGGTGGTTCAAAACATTCAGGGTGCAAAAATAGTCATCCAGGTATTTCTACAATTCTTTATTATCTGGATCTTTCAACAGTGTCAGAAATTGCAAGACTCAAATGGACACATGTGTTTTCAAAAGCATCTAAGTGACTTATGAACACAAGTGCCATTGAGGTTGGGGAGGATTTGAGCTGCTCAAGACTTGTTTACCCAGAAAAATTACACCTCCTGCACCCGTATAGTCCTACTGATGGATCACTCCTTCTGGAATAATTGGCTTTTTTTGGGTTAGTTTAACTTCTCCAAAATACTGTAAACTAAACCACTGGCTCCTTAACTGTAGTCTGTAGAGTTACATTAAACAGTAAAATTTATGAATGAGTCAGTTCTGTGTGGTTATGCAAGGTGAGTCAAAGAATTCCACTGCTCGGCAGCGGTCTCTTGGTCTTAACTTTAAGAACCACTAAACTAAATAAAATAAAGAGGTCCTTATTCCAAATTAAGGTCTTTTGGGGAGTTACAACTGTACGTTTTAAGTTCATGGCTTTGTTTTTATTAATGTAGCTCCCAGCTCGCTAGGGAAATCCAATCAGAATTACTGTGCGCCATTTACAGTGCAGACCCACACCTAAAGCCTTTATGAAAACAGAAGAGTAACACTAATGCTTAGATTATCTAGGATATTTTAGATCTCTCAGTAACTTGGAAAGAGGAAGTACGTTAAAATTTTAAAATACACTAAAATGCAATATTGACCATATGATTCTAAAGTTTTAAAGCACCACCAACAAAAATATTGGTGCCTTATGCATTTAACTGACCTCTTATGGGACTTGAGATCCTTTTTTTTTTAATGTTCAGAAAGCAGATTTTCATGCTTATGACAGCTCAGAGCTACAGGACGATCCTTAGCAAAAATTCCGGTATTGTTCATTTTCCCCCTAACAACCGAGTCTTTTAGACTGTGAAATAATCTTCCCTGAAAAGGCCCAAAAGGGCCCAAGTCTCATCACTGAGATAAATCAAATGTCTTCCCCCACATCACTCTTAGTTGTAACCAGTGTGGTGATGAGGCTCTTCATTTAACAACCTGTAGGTTCTTTGGGTTTGTGGGTTCTTTGGCTGAAACCTGGAGTCCTCTCCATGACCTTTCTCTGTTCACACAGCTGCCGGTTGCCAGTGTAGGAATCTCTGGTAAGCAAGATGATTCTCCCTAACCAGGTTGTGCAGATGCTTAAATACTCTGAGGCTTCCCAGTTCTCACCTTTCAGTGTTATGTGACACAGTTTTCCTTTGGGCAGCTGCATTTGGACTGCTCTGCAGCTCTCACTTCTGATTCAGTTCTCGGTGGGGTTGAAATCCCAGTGGTGATCTCTGCTTTCCTCCTTTTTCATTTTCCATAGCAATGGAGTACCTCTGGCTGCAAGTGAAGAAGAGGTAGCATTACCAGACCTGGACCACTGCTGGTGTGGGTTTTTTCTGCAGAGATGGTTTTGGCAGTGTTCAGATGATTTAAAATTAAGACCTTACATTTCTGTGGCTGCAGGGTTGTCTTGGATATGCTACCATGTTCTTATTATTAGCACTCTGAAAGAGAGACCACAGGCAAGATCAATGTTTCACTATACAGACACCTGAACTTGTTTAACCTACAATTTTTGTTTATTGAGGTGTGTGCCAAAACTCACTGGGTTGAGAAGAGCTAAAATTTCATTCCCTATCTTGCAGAGCTTTAGCTCAAGTAGCTACAACAGATGAGTAATGGGAAAGGTAAATTACCATCTTCATGCTGCACAAGTGTTAAGCAAAGGTCCCCAGCTCTGGAGGTAGTTGGTGGTATGCCCAGAGGTTGGACCAAGCCCAGCATCTTCACCATGGCGATGCTGGACTTCTGCAACAGTTCTGTGCACAAGGAAAACTAACAAAACCACCAAACCTCTTCATAACTTTTGGATGCTAAAAACTTTGTGAGATTGTTTTAATAACTGAGAAATGATACTGCTTAAAAAATTTAGCAGGTAAGTGCTTCTCTGTACAAAGTAATCTAATATTCAGATTCCCACCAGAGTGCTTTAAGATGGCCCCTTATATTTGGTATGGATACATTAGTTACAGGAGGCTTTTTGGTGTTTTTGCAGAAGTTATAGCATTCTGCTGCATTTGGAGAACAACAGGGCAGTACAGCAGAGCTACATACTACTGCAGGGTAGCTACAGGCGTATTAGAACCCTGAAACAGGCACATGTGGTGGTTCTGAGGTGTGGAAACTGGACCTGCTGAGGCTGCCAGACTGTTGCCACAACCACCATAACCCGCTTCTCTTGTCCTCTCCTCCTGTCCTTGTTTCTTGGGTGAGGAGTGCTCATCTATAGTCTTTGCTTCTCTTAGCCTTGCCACTTCATCTAATCTTAATGCTCTGTGCTGTTGGGGTATTCTGTTACGGGCTTGTGACTTCATGTTTTGGAGTGGTTTGCTTAACTGCAGTCTGCAGACGGGTATGTCCATGGTATTGTATATTCAGATACAAGCACGTGCTTATTCTGTACATGCTCATAACCCAATCGGAATTCAACTGTAGGTGATGACCAGCACCTTCCTCACCTTCTGTCTGTCCCATTCAACAGCTGGATGGGCAGTACAGCCTCACCGCAAACAGCTCTGAAGTGCGTTAGAGAACACAGAGGCTTGAGAAGCAGGTTTTAGATTAATGGAATGTGATACCAAGAAAAGCCAAAACTGCAAAAGAATCCTTTAAACAGTTTAAAGAAGAGTTGGAGAGCGAAATGCAAGGCAGGGTAAACACTGCTGAGACACAGAACTGATACAATCCTGTTACATAAGAAATAATTTTGGCTGTTGTTTTTATAATTGTGTTTTTGAAGTCAGTTCTAGAGGATGTTGACTGTTACTGTGAGAGCTGCGGGGAATTAGAAACCCTCAAATCAAACCGCTCTTCTCTGGATGCCTAACTTTGCCTGGATTTATAAGAAGAAATAATACTTTTTATGGGATCAGCTGGCAGAGCTGAAAAAAATCGGCATGCTATTGAGATCAGAGTTTGGCAATCAGGATTGAAAATTGTATTTTTAAATCCAGTCGAGTGTTGTCACGCTTCTAATACTCTCGTTACTTAAGCTTTACCACCTGAAGGCTGAGCACAAGAGCTGCTTAATACAGTCCTCTGAGCCTCCACACCTTTGATTTTATCCTACAATATTCAGATATTCCGACCAAAATCTGAAGCATTGTGTTTGTTGCTGCTATTGTTACATACAGGAAAGCTATGATTAAAAATACGTGTATGCAAAACTGGTCCGATCCCTTGTAGGGGAGTCCAGCCACGTAACAAAGTCTGGGTAACGTAACGTCATACTATTGCGAATCTCTCTAAGTTCAGAGGCCAACAGGACTAGTTCAGCTGCTTTAGATGGTTCACAAAATCAGAAGACCAGACAAGGAGTTACTTCGGGGAGCAGAGGTGGGGGGAGTGACAGCAAGGTTTTTGGTTTGACTCTCTTTGTCCAGGTACCAATTTTAATTCCTTCTTTATACTGGACATCCTCAAAAATCGTGATTTTGTTTCTCTGTCTTTACTAGCAGTTATCCCTCTGCTATGAAGCAACACTTCTATTTGTATTTTGTTTCAAGTGTGCAGTGACATTAGGTAATGAAACCTTACTGTGTACACTGCTCTGCAGCATTCTCGTTCGCTAGTTTAGTGACTGGGTCAGAGTTGTTTAAACCCAAAATTATGAATGTGTTCAGACATTGTTTGCATTATGATTCTAGCTTGATCATCCCATGCACACATGAAACACTTCTTGTGATGTCATGGTTTCCAACACCTCCTGTGCAATGCAGCGCTTGGCATACACCTTGCAAAACTTTGGGTCACACCAGTGAATCCAGATGATACATTCCTGCCTACTGGGCTCCCCCAACATTTCAGCCCACAACAGGTCACCCAGCCTTTGCAGGAGGAGGTGGCACGGCAGAATGTTGCAGTCCCTGCAAATACCCGAGCCTGGGGTCCTGCTACTGGTGGAGGGGCTATGGGATATTCAGTCTGCTCCATGGCACATACACTGTGAAATCAATGGACAGCATGAGCTGAGTAGGACGCTGTATCCCCTCCCACCTTCTGACCAAATACATGATGTCCGAAGGCCCTTTGCTCCTTCCAAGTGTTTTGTTCTCATTTGAAATGACACCTGCTTTCAGAGCTGCTCTTTGGTCCCTGAAGGTGCAGGACTGACTGAGGTGATATTTTTATATATGTACACACACACACAGACAGACATATACTCTTTCAGTATGTGATGGCAGTTACATGTATTTCATCACATTACTATGCATTGATTCCTGCTGTCATCCCAGATCTTCCCAGCAGCTGACCACATTAACCTTTTAGAAGAATGGGTTGTCTCTGAACACACAGGAAAAACCAGTTGCCTTGGACAGCTAAAGTATTGCTGTAGCTCTTACGTTCTCTGAAAAATTCTCTCAAATCCCTCTGGTAGCTGATTTCATAGAATCCCTGACAATAAACTCCCAAGAAACCATCCAACCCCTTTGGCTCAGTCCTGTCTGCTACTTCACCATGGACTGCAAAATTATATTCTGTATTTACCTTGAGGATTTTATTTATCATTGATCCTCATTCCCCATGATGTCTCCCAACGTGCAGTCAGCTGCTTTGCTGCAGAAAATTAATAATACTTGAGTCCTAATTATTGTAGGTACTCCCCTGGCAGCAGCGGCTGCAGGGCTTGGCCCCATCACCCGAGTGTGTCTGGTACAGGCTTTCCAGCCCCTATAAAGATCAAGTTTAAAATGCCTTTTCATAAAAACTGATTCAGAGGTGGGAAAGTCGTCTGAAAGAGCGGCTCAGTTAATTTTCTATAAAATTTGATCTGTCACGTGCAAATGTACGTGCTGGGGTTCTGTGCTGCCATACCAGCTGCAGGACACCAGCTGCTAGGAAGCCCCAGCAGTTATTCTGCTGCTGTTGTGGAAGTGAGTCCATGTGGGAAGAAGGTGGGTTGTGGAGAAGCGGGAAGATGAGTTTGTGAGGCTAGAGATGGGGCTGAGCTCTAGATTTTCCTGCCCACATGTCTTTGAGTTTCACCTTTCTCCACAGCATCTTGAAAAGCTGATAAGAACCCAGAGGCATAGGATAGCTCTGCATTTTGATACGCTCTCACACTGGCCCTGTGAGGACGGGCCAGCCTTACAGTGGGTCCTTTTTTTTATTTCCATCTTGTAATCCCTGTTATCCACCATGTTGTGTTTTTTTAAAGCTCTGCTCAATGTCGGATGTACTGGAAAATGTTTGGGGAAGGATTCTGTCCCACATGGCCTGCTGCTGGCCACAGCCTGACCCTCCCCAAGATGTTTCACACATTTCCTCTTCTCTGACCGCTTGCCATGTGGGGGTGGGGAAATAATTTTAGTTTTCTAATCCAGATATGATTTTTGAAAACCGTTCAAATAATAAATAACAACCTATTAACCCAGCATGCCTTAATGCTCCAAATCTTAATGTAAAGACTACAGAGAGCACAAACATAACATTAAAAAAAAAAGCGTGCGCAGTTGTTTCTCCTGCCCAGTGCCTCTCCCCCATAGTGCATGCAAGCTGTCTCTTTAATAATGCAAAGGAGCAGTAAATTTCAAGCTGAGGATGGGCAATAACAAGGAGAGTTATTTCCACAATGCCCCAGTGTCAGCCCCTGGCTTAGGAGCACACCTTATTAGTTCTAACAGGCTGGTTAGCATCGGGTCACCTCTGCAGCTCCGCTCCCCAGCAGGGTCACCCGTCTCCAGGCGATATTTGGGAGAGGGGGAAGGGAGAGGATATTTAGAGATTCTCTTATTGCCCCACATTTTTAGCACTGTTTATTTTTATTTATCCTCCCCGCTCCCTTGTTTTCTACCTTGCTTTTCTCTTGCCCTCTCTCCCACCCAGTGTATCTTTGCAACCTGCATAAATCCCGCGTGGTGAGTAAACCCCTCCCCTGCGAGAGCAAATTAAAGCAGAAACCACGTTACTGGGAGTTTCATCTGTATTTCTTTTCAGAAGAGAAATAATTCAAATTAATCAGGCTGTGTTTGTGTATGGACAAATAACAAAGTGCATTAGAAATGTTTAATGCAGGCGAGCCCAATGCGGTTGCTCTCCCAATTACGCATGACTGTAGCATGACTGTCCGAAATAAAACGTGTGTGTGTGAGAGACAGAGATGGGCAACACCAAAACCCTCCCTTCATTTTTAGGGGCCAGTGAAATTGTATTTAGGATCGTTCTTTCCAAGCGAGCTCACCCAAGTATCCTTTAAAATGAATGTTCATTTTTTTCCGGACTGAAATGTATGAAAAGCTGCACATTATGGAAATGCACATGTGGGGTTTTATATGTCCCTGTCTCCATCAGCCCCCTCCCCCACCCGCCAGTTCCCATCCAAAAATGAATGCAAAGAAATACTATTAGCCTGTCTGGTTATGTATTTTTTATGAGGCCATACAAGACACTGCCTGACCTCGTGCAGCTCATGTTATAACCACATTGAAGATGCTTTTCATTTGGGTTCTGCTTTTCAGCCTGGATGACCTCTATTAAATAAAAAAAAAAAAAGAAAAAAATGGCCTAATATGTGACCCCTGGGACTAGTCGCTTCAAGGATTACATTTAATTCATATGATAATATTGAAATATAATGTTTCTGTGTCTAATGTTTTGGCTATTTTTTCTTTCTTCTTTATTTCAGGGACCCTTTGAGTCTTGTCAAAGGTTTTTTTTTTCTTTTTTCTTTCTTTTAAAAAAAAACAACATTATGGGGGGAGGACAAGTGACTGGTGCTCAATGGTCAGATTCTTAACAAAATCACCTTTGGGAAGTGGGTGTGAGCACCCGCTCTTCCCACTGTCTTTGGAGGAGAAGAAGAGAAACAAAGACAGAGAACTGATTTCTTGTAGGAAAGTGTGTCTGCCAAGAGCTTATCAAAATAAAGACCCGCTCTTTGTTTTGGTGTTTGCTTGCCCAGTAGGTAAGGAGTGACCTGCTTTCCCCCACAACCTGGCCAGGGGGGCGTGGGCAGCCCCCCCTTTACCTCCTTCCTCGCCTCCAGCTCCCATTGTCTGCCTCGCCACCGCCACAGCCTCTCCACTGCCAAACGCACACAGATTTACTGGACAAACCCACCGCAAACGCCGCTTGCTTGCGTTGCCCTGGCCCTGGAGCCGTGCAGTCAATGCCGCTCTCATGCGTTATGTAGCATCCCAGCATAGCTGAGAGACAACACGTTTTTCAGGGGGTTGTAACTTCTCTTTAAAAATGTACTCTTGGATGAAGCACAACTTGCGATGGTTCAGCTGGGGAGAAAATTTGCTTTTACCAATTGCAAAAATAAATTTGACCCTTCCTAAATATTCTGCACTCAAAAGGATGTTTAATAAAGCGCAATTTTTTTCCTGCTCCCCTCGCTGTCGTGAGGTGTACAGTGGAATTCAGCAGTCAGCAATCCGATCCCAGACCTTGCACCGGGGAGCAATGAAGCCCTTAATCACTCACCGTAACAACGCGTTTGTAAAAAAGCGCCACGTGCGCACCGAGGATTTTCAGAGAATGTTCACCACTGGGTTGTTAAAAAGTAGTCATGATGCCAACGGCAATGGCACGTTGGGTTTGAAGCATCTTCCCCTTCCCAGTAGTCGGTGCTGGCTGTGGGGGCCTGGTTGTACTACTCAAGCTCCCTAAAGCTGAGGGGGTTTTAGAACAAATAGGCCTGTGCTCAGACACTTGGTGCCAAACACAGGGACACTGCTTCTGGGCCATCTGCAAGGGGAGCCACCAAGCTGATGGTTATTTCCCCCCCTCTTTTCCCAACTGTCACTAGAGCTATGGAACAGTAAAATGAATTCATGCAAAGAGACACCTCCAACACCACTGGGGTTGCGATGTGACAGCCCAAGTGAGCCCCGCGTGGGTGAGGCTGAGCCCGGGCACTTGGCCGTGACGGGAGCTCCCAGCGCCCCACAAACCCTCAGCCGGGGGCTGCCCGTCCCCTTGCGACGCCATGGCGCGTGTTGGGTGTCACGGGCTGAACCTCCCTAGGTTTGGGGGGAAATCTAATTAGCGCCCACCCGGCGTTTTGTGTGGGATATTTCAAACAGCGAGCGAGGCTTTGGGCTCCCCTCGGTAAGGCGTTAGGCTGTGACCCTCCCTCTCTGCTCCCTCCCCCGTAGCCCCAGACTTCGCCATGCCCTGACTGCTGTAGCTTAACATGGAGTTGCCTTTTTTTTTTTATTTTTTTTTTTTTATAAACCCAGTCACAACACGGAAAGAGGAGGAGGAGGAGGAGGAGGAGGAAGAGAGAGAAGAAGGAGCGAACTCCAAACCCCACACGATGGGTCTCAAAATTTCCTGGCGGCACCGCGGGGATCGCCCGGCCGTGCGGGTGCACGACGCGGAGGTAAGAGGCGGGAGGAGCCCACCCGCTCCCGGCGCCCTCCGACCCCATCCCGGCTGGGGACCCCGGCGGGACCCCGTTGGGCGCCGGGCGGTGCCGCTCGGGCGGAGGCCCCTTCGGCGCGCGCCGCTGATGTGAATATGCAAATGAGCGGCGGGGGCTGCACCCTCGCACGTGCCGCCGCCATCCCCA
>VZRI01002665.1:332033-392860 GCA_013397515.1 Upupa epops
TTGTAAAAACAACAACAAAAAGAAAACAAAACAGCGTGCGGGGCTCAGAAACGCAGGACTTTATGAAATCCAGAGGTCGAGTTACAGAGATCCTGACGTGGTCCCGTTTTTATTGCGGAGACGGGCGAAAAGACGGGAAAGCCGGGTTTGTTATTAAAGGGAAATCTTTTATTGGAGGGATGTTTTAGAAATTTACAGTCGCTGAAATTTGATTTTATCCGTTGCCTTTTGCTTTATCCGCGTTTTAATAAACCAGCCATAAAGAATAAAAGTACCGGGGTGACTGCTGAACAAAGCAGATCTCGGGCGGCTGGCTGCGAGGCTGAATAGGATTTCCAAATCGTTCCCTGCGCCTCACTCGTGCGGAAGCAGCGCCCTCGGGTTGGGGACACAGGGGCCGGATGGGGAGATGTCGCTGGGATGTGACATGCAAATTACTGGTACAATTAGTATTTCGTATCCAGTAGACACAAACTTTCTGAGAATGTATTTCCCCCGTGCGTGTGCCTACCTGATACTCGGATGTACCCAATAGCATTTTACGTTCACACGTAGTTATTCCGAGGAGAAAGAGCAGCTGACAGGGTGCTGCTGGTGCCACCTGCCAGCACCCTGGGGTGTGAGTGACCATTCGCAAGTCTGCAGAACGTTACTAACTAGATTACACTAAGCAAAAAAAATGCATGCAAAACAAGTTTATTAGTTATTTTCTCAGTATTGCCAGGACTTTGAAAGGATACACTAATGGGAGAAAACCTAAAGTTTTTCTCTAGATTAAATTTGAAATAGAAAATCCCTGATTTCTTGTGAGGGGAGGGGCTGGAGGAAGTGGATGGAAGAGACTCATGGTTAACCGAATAAAAATCCTGGGCTCAAATTGCCTGATTGATCATGCTGTAGTGCACTAAGAGACAGCAAGATGACTGAAAGGAGAGGAGGGAGAAGGCAAGAGCATCAAGAGAGGGAGCGTGTGTGACCCTGTTACAGCCACACGCAGGAAAAACCCCCTGCCTAGGTGCTCTTATTTCTGAAACAATGCACAGGGTCACCACTTCCCTTCTTCCTCTGCCATCCAAGCGCTAGATTCTGCCCTCAGATCACAGAAATCCCAATGTGTAAATGGTTTTCCATGTCACAGTGTTTTGGAGCTTTGCCTCACGTAAGGGGAGGCCATGGGCATGTCCTGGGCTTCACAGCCATCAGTGACATGGACTGGGGTGCAGCAGGATCAGATCCCACACCCAGCAAAGCCCTATGCTAAAGGGCACCATGCTCAGAACTGCTGTAATATTCACATGAAGGAAGAGCAGTAGCAGCCTTATCCCTTTTAGGATGGAACAACAAGGTGGTGGTGCTTTGGCCACCATTTCGGTGGTGCCCTTGGTGCTTCAGGCCTGGCCGTGGCCGTTGAGCACCTGCGCCAGCTGCTCCCCTGTGCACCTGAAGCCCTGTGTGCGTGTGTGCACGGCTTCCCCGCGCCTCCGTGCCAATAAAGAAGAAAGGCAGGGATGAGGATTGTTGCTATTGATCTGCCCAAGGGGATCATTAGGCATCAGTATCAATCTACAAATCAGTGGGCCTGTGTTACTTGCTTGGGCAGTCATTGCCAATTTGTTCCTATTAGATGGCCGAGCCCGGAGGTGTTTGATGAGCAGATTGGGTCTTTATCTCGGCACTGGAGAGCAGGCAGGCTTGCGGAGAGACGCTGGAGCTTTGCAGGATTTCTGGTGTTTGTTTGTTTTCTTTTGCTGAAATCCGGCTGCCTTTTTACTGCTCTGTAAAGAATTTTGTATGGGCTGAATATGTCTCTGCTTTATATATGGATTTTCATATCATCATATTAAACATATTGAGAGTTAAGGAGAAACTATTTTAAAATAATCCCTCTCTTTTATTCGGTATGTTTACCAGCAGCACTCCCTATAAAAATACATATTCATGCCAGATTCTTTTGTTATCCTTTCCAGGTCAGACTGAACATTAGGAACGCAAACAATTTTTCTTTTGCTATCCCAGTGCCCGTTCCTAGGGATTTATTTACTCACTGTTGGTGAGGTGACGGTTCTTGCAATATTTCCCTCTGCTATTTAATTAAACAAGACAAAATTAAAGGTTGTAGACACTATTTTATTTGAAATCTTTATTTACACCTTTGTTCTGAAGGGGTGGCCCCAGTGTTCTGCAGATCCCTGCTGGACGCAGTCCTGTTCCGAGGGCAGATCTGCTGCACATTGGGAAACGCTCTGTCTCATCTACATATTCTCTTATTTTGTATTTTTTAATACTATGCAAAATGACTAAACAACACAAAATATACCGTAGTGAGGGAATGTCAATTAATGGCAAACGATGGGTTTAGCCAGCGCGTATGAATGATCTGATCTGACATCAGTGCTGTGTTGTTTAATGCAAACCTTGATTTTCAACTGTTTCTTCTCACTCCTGACAAGAGCGTCGTGCAGTTTAAACATCTGTCCAGCCGTTAAAGACCCTATTGATGCTTGGTTATTGGATTTCTAATTTTCAGGTTTTGTCAGGGGGTTTAACAGACTATATGAGTGTTTATAATTTCTAATGAGTTTAATCCGTAATTTCCGTCTATTACCTGTGACTGTCAGACCGCTTTCCCGGTGCTAGGTCTGTAAAAATTCAAAGTAAAGAGATGTGGGTTTCTAAATAACCTAAAATATTTGTCATATCTTTTATAGACAAATATAAGTGCAGTAAACAGAACTATACATTCTTATTCTGTTTGAAGAACAAGACTGATTTTAATCCTGCATATCTACTACAATCACAGTGTATTACCTAAACCCAAGTTTCTTTGAGGACTTTTTGGATATATGTCATTATTTCAACGGAGATAAAATAGCATATGTTGTAGGATACTGCAAGGCTGATTATTGCTGCCTGATTAGTATTTGATCAAATTCTATCCTTTTTTTGTGTGTGCGTGTGTATGTCCCTGAGACAATTCAGCTCTTCCACATCCAGAGGCGAATTTGCCTCATTCTGTCTGACAAGTGTTTTGTTGTGGAGCAGTCGATCATATCTGTGTAAAAGCGCGTCTGCCGGCAATGGGGTGGGGAGCAGAACACTTTTAATTTATCATAAACTTCATATAACTCATTAGCTTTTATCTTTACATTGCATGTATGGAAATGAATTGGGAGTGTGCTTGGAGAGGCTTTTTTTTTCTGAGGAGTTTGCTGTACAAATATTTATGGACCTTTTCCTTTGTAGCACAGATTCCAGTGGAAATAGCTATCATGCGATTAACAGCAGATTGCGACTTAAGGAAGAGGTTGCCAAAAGCTATTGTTTATTTAGTCGCGTGGCATTTTGTACTGAAATTTGTTTTGCCTCTGTTTGTAAAAATACACGACTCTCTTGGGAGGAGAATTCAGGATTTTTCCCTATGCTCTAGGAAAAAAAAAGGGGGGGAATAAAGCCTCCCAGAAAATTAAATATAAGTATGTTTGCAGATACAAACATAACTTTATAATCACTGCATCCCTTGACTATCTTCAGTGAAGGAGGCTTCTTGTTGTCCATTCAGAAAACACAACATATGGAGATTTTATTGTGGGGTATTTTTTGTTTTAAAGATAATAATTTGTCTCCGAGTTCCAGTTGTTTATGTTTCTGTCTATATCTCTTTCCTCTCCCCTGTTTTATTTAGTAAGGTTTCATCTGTGAAATTTCTCCGTGAAACAATTGATACATTCTCAGCACGCTGCAGCGAGGGAAAAAAAGCCCTTAGATTAATGGTCAGTGTCTCATACACACAAATTTGTGTTACGATACTACCGAGAAGCTGCGAATTACTGACAAGATCTAGAATAATTCCTAATGCTGTCGAAGGCTTCATTTTCTCCTCCGCATGATGGATGAGGCATAAGAAGTGCTTTCTGAGATCGTTAATGTGCATCATTCTGTTAAGTGTTATTAAAGTCCGTCTGTCTTAGGCAGCAGAAACAATATCTTATCCCTTATTTTGCCTCTCTCTTTGCTAAACAGTAACTGCAGCCGGTGTCTTTCACTAATGTGGCCTTTTGTTGGTGCTCTTCTATTAATGGCTAGTTTATACCACGGCATTTAGGTGGGGTTTAGGATTGTATTTTTCCTTTTAGTCAAAATATTGGCTTGTTCATGGGGAGGAACACCTAATTTCACGATTGTACTGTCTGTAACCTGTAGATAATAACAAAGCCGTCGAGGATCCATACCAACCCTTGTATTTAAGCTTAGAAAATAGGATTGAACTTTTCTTTGGAGGCTGTTCCTGTGAGAAGGAGCTGCTCTGTCAGAGCAGTTCTGCCCGCTGAGGCTGAGCTTAGCTGGCTGCCTTTGCCCCCGGAGCAGAGCCCAGCTCTGGGAGCGACACTGGGGGTGTGAAGTAATGCCTGGGAGTGCACATGTCCACTCCTCTTGCACCGTATTAATTGTTTGAAAACCTGGGAATTGCTGTCAGAGCAGAGAGCAGCCTGGGCTTCATGCTGGGAGCCCAGAGACAGCATTACAGGCGACCCAAACTTGTTCTCTGTGGGCAGCACTGGGCCCTGGTCCCTTGGGCATCGCTCCATTCTCTTGCCCTGGGAGGGGAGGCCAGGTACAGATTGCAGATGGATCGTATTAAATCAAAAGTACTTTTAACCAAACAGAAGATTTCACTTTAAAGGTTTTTAACCTTTCTTAAGAGCCAATTTTTCCTTAAGCCCTGTGATAATAAAATACAATATAATTTATAGAGCGCTCTGCATGGGTATGCATTCCTCTTCCTTTTCCTTTTTTTACTTTTACAGTCAGATAAAACCTATCCAACAACTGGGAAGATAGCAAAGAAAAAAAAACAAACAACTGATCATAAAGCCATTTAGAAATGTAGAATTCCTTTTCAAAGAGCCTCAGACATACTTGGAAGCCTCACTTCTATACTTTTAATAGAATTATAGAAGTGTGATGCACAGCTGGTAAAAGCTCAGTCATCCACAGCACAGCTAGTTTTTGAGTATTTAATTTTATATTTGAATAATTCTCCAGATCAGGCTATAATCATGAATGTCATATAAAAAGATTTTTTTCATAAATTACATTATTTCACAGATGTGCAAATACTTCTATGAAAAAAATTACATTGATCAGTTTTTAATACCCCCCTGTCTCACCCTTCAGTCAAAAGAAAAAATAGCTTTTTTCCCATCTTTGTCTTCAGAAAGGTGCTAGATTGTAAACATCTGAAGGAAATGAAAGGGGGTTGGCCAGTCCACCCCAAATTCTTTCCAGATTTTCATTCCTTTCACCAGCAGCCTTCTGTTCTTAGAGGAGAGGGAGGAACGGCAGAAGAAAGAGAGAGAAGATGTCTCTGTTTCTTATTAAAATTTAAAGTGAAAAGCAGGGGTGTATTTTGCTAATTTTCAATCTGCTAATTTGGCAGGAGCTCGGCAGGGCAAAGTGGTGCCATGGGGAAGGGGTTCAGCAGCATGTGTTGGGGCAGTTTTACATGATAAACCTATTGGGGCAGTTGAGATCCAGCTTGTGGGGAGGGCAGCGAGGCAGAGCCACCCCCATCCGGGCTTGAACTGGCTTTCGAAAGAAGCCCTTGTGCTAATTGGACTCTTTTAATGAGAAATTTATAAAGTTGTGGTTAGTTTTCTAGTAAAAAAGGAACTCCTTTATCAAGAAAAAGCTTTGCACTGGGCCTCTGTCCTGTTTGGCGATTGCTCTCTTGGCACCTCATGCCCTGCCATGGCTATGAGGTGCTTGGTATGGGCTGGGTAGGGGTCCCCTCCCTGGGCACCCCAGGCAGCAGCACCAGGGTGGCTAGGAAACAGGTGCCTGGCACTGGAGCTGCCATCGCAGTCAGGCTCTGGAGCGTTTTGCTTGCGAGCTGGTCAAAACATTTAATTGAGCCGTAGGTAATTATGCAAAGCGTGTTATTACATGCAGAATATCTGATTCTATTGTGGATTGTTGTGAATGGAAAAGTTTGTTCTAATGTTGAATTCGGGGATGACAATTAAGATAAATGCCTCTTTCCAAGCTCTCTCATCCCCTATACTATTAGGTTACACTTTTAAGGGAAAGGAAGGCTAAAAATAACTTTATAAAAAGTCACACAAGGTGTTGCATGCTGACTGTTTGGTCTTAAATCATAGTTGTCTGCTTGTTTTTCAGGAAATTTAAGTACCAGATGCACTTGGAGAAAGCAATCTAAACATCAGAGTTTATTTTCAATATGCAAGTGGTATAAAAATATGCAAACCCTGATCACAGTGCTATGGAAACTACTCCACAAAAATGTGGAACGAAAGCTGTTACTGTAAGTGTGGTTCATGTATTGTAACAGCTGTGACAGCCCAGTGCAGCTCAACACTTGCTCAATTATAAGAAAATATTCAAAAGGAAACTTGATTTAAATAAGATTTGTAATAATCTTTCACATTTACAAAATAAACCGGCAACAAACATGGTCTTCCCGCACACTTCACCCGGATTTGGTGTCGGCTTAGGCGATGGATGTGTTTTTCCCCCCTCTCCCCAGATCCAAAAGCATTTTTCAGAGCTTGAGTTACAGTTATTTGCAGATTATTTTAGGTCTGTGTTCTTTTATATCCACTTAGCAACTTGCAAGGAATATTTCAGGAGCAGACTGTACTTGACATGCATCCTTTTTGGGGAGCAGGAGGAATGGGTGTGGTGGATTTAAAAGCGATTATATCTTTATGACAGATGGTTTTCAGTTTATGCAAGAAAGCCCATATAGACACCAGCACAGAGCCAACCATTCTGGGAATTTGGACACGAATCATTAGGCTCTTTCTGTTAATCAAATGCAAGAAAAAAAGTAAATTTATTTTTATAAGTGACCTGTGGAACAAACACGGCCAGTGGGTATTAAACGTAACAGGTCTTAAAAGGAACAATGATATTTTCCATTTAAGTTTTCTCATTTGGTACAAGTTGTGTCGATTTTCAAGGTTTTAAGAATGCTAACGAATAAAATCATCCTGCTGCATCCATTTTAGTTATTTACTATAGTTTATAAGTATCATGCAATGACCTTTTTCTGGCTTCATAAAATCAGTGCCTTAATGTAATTTAGGACCTGAGAGTGTAAGTTCCTTGATTCATTTGTCATTTTATGCTGAAATTTGTTTAGTCTAGATAGAAGTCCAACTCTACTTTTCCTACTGGCCATGTATGCTTTGTGCACTGGAAATGAGAAGACCTTTGTGTCTTTTCTTTTTTCTTTGAAGCTTGACCAAAAATAGTCATTATAGACTTCTTCAGAAAGGCCCAGACTTTATAAATAAAGGCTGTTGACGGACTCTGGTGGGAGCTCCATGCACTGAATGCACACAGCATATGGCCCATGCCACTAATTTTTTGGAATTGCGAAGTGCATTAATATATAAAGCGTGTTGAATTTGTGGTAGGTTTTGACTGTATCCCAGGCAACTCTTTTATGAATGTAATTAAATATATAGTTTTAATAGCTTCAGGGGGAATTAGGTTCAGAATTGTTATATAAAGAATGTTTATAAATATATATATAGTTTATATATATATATAGCCAAAAGCAGAAGGCTATACAATAATTTATTTTAAAAATTCTTCTGTAGTCAGTGTGAGTGATTTCAAATGGGATCCAAGAATCTCCAAGCTGAGGCTCTCATCTTCTAAGGAATTTCAGGTACTTGGAATAAAATGTTGCCTTAGAAATTATTGACGTAATAGTCCCCTTGGGAACCCCATAGCAGTCAAAGTGAAATCCAACAATAAATCCAGGGGCCACCTGGATAACTACCATTAAAGGCTTTTTTCAGTGGAAAAAACTCTTTAAAAGCTTAATTCTTCCTAAATGTAAAGTTCAGTGATCGTGTTTCTATATAACTTTCATAGTTAGGTGTTTTACTTTTTTAAAACAACTTTTCAAAGCATCTTTGACAGTGAAAATAACCCAGTGTTTTTTCTTGATGCCAGCACTAACTTACCACTACGTAACAGACCCCTTCAGAGCCAAGCCGATGCACGGTTTGAGAGCGGCTAACCTCGGCACCACTCACCTTAGTTTGCAATGACTACTGGAACCAAATGGCATGAGAGTGGTTAAAGCACTGTGCTCTGAATTTTTAAATTTGTTATAAACCACGTGCTAATCGCTCCCAGTGCCCTGGGCACAGAGACCCCCTCCCCACTGGCATCTCTCCACAGGAAGGGCATCTGCATCCCAACACCTGCCAAAGGCCAGGGCAGAGCACTTGCTGCGACTGTAGCAGAGCCTTTCTCTTTGTGCAGAAATCCCATTGAATTGAATTTTGAGCAGAAATGGGAAGTAGAATGTGCCTGAAAATAATTAAAGGAGCAAAGCTGATAGACTTAACAGCTGGCAGACTTTGGTGCTAGGGGCTAGTAACAGGTTTGACCACTTAGAACTGGTATTTTTCTTGCTTTTTCCTGTTAATCAGGATTAATTTCATTGAAATCAGATGCATTGAAATGGGATGAAGAACATAAGAACTGGAACCCAAAGTGCAGTGTTTCTGGAGAGATTGTATGATGACATCTATAGATAACAGAGAAGCAACCAACCAGATGGATCTTGGTGGAAGGTCCTCACTGGCCACTGGGTCAACTCTTGTGAGGATGGATGCTGAGTGTCACCAACTCTTGGGTTCTTGTGAACCTCTAGGCCTCTGTTTGAAATGCTGTTGCAGATTTACTGAGCTGAGGGTTATGAAAAGCATGGGGAAGCCCTGCTTTAACCCCTAATTGTTAGGGATTATTTACATACGCTTTTTTCCATTAAAAAATCCCCTTGACCTGACCATCATGGTCCCTCATGTATACAAGCAGAGCAGCAATACAGCTCAGCTTTGAATGGCTGATGTAGAAGGATTAGAGAATTTCCACATCCATGTGACAAAGTGAACAGTTTCCACAGTTTTCCCCTGCTCCACAGCTCATCCATTATGGGAATGAGATGTGAAAACAGTTTCTTGTTTCTTTGAGATAGCAGCAGACCCCACAAGCAGCATTTCTTTAGAAGTGCTAGAGCTAGTTCATACAGATTTATTCTGAATATGTGCGGTCCGTTTCAATGACAGAGAAAACCAGGATTTTAAAGTGTGAGTTTGGTGAATTAAAGGTACGTGAATTCCAGCCTGTGGTGTGAGATCAGGGCTGAGGTGTCAGAAAGGCAGCGATGGGTCAGTTGAGGTTTGCATTTTTATTTGCTTCGAGCATATATGAAAACAATTTGAAACCATTACTTTATGTGTGCAGTTAGTTTATGTGATTACATGTTTCTAATCATGTTTTTATTCTTTCCTTATTATCTCCCACTTCTCCTCTGACCTTTTGTTCTCTTTTGGGTTAAGTCACTGTGTCAGCTCTTTGGGGCTTTCTGGCTGCTTAAGCAGCGCCCGGCCGTCACCAGTGGTTTGCATTATAGGGGATACGTGCAGATGTACATACGTGTATATATGTGCACATAAAAATAACAGATTGCCGTGACTCCGGTTTCTCTAGAACTCCAAGTCGCATTTTGTACTCTATCAGAAAGGCACCATCTGGCTTTCAATTAAAAATATTAAGGAAGAAACAATAATCCCACATATCAGTGGAAATTTTATCACCATTTAATTCATTGTTAAGATTGTTAAAAGGAAAAAGGAGACGAGAATAAAGTGTGTTATTCTTAATTGTCTTTTATTGTTAGTTAACACTGGCTGTCTCCTATGATCTCCAGTGCCACGTCCAGTAAAAAGGTCACTGTAGAGCACATTAAACAAAAAAAAAAGAGGCACTTTGGATTTTTATTGAAAGAGATATTAAAACAGATTCCATTTCAGTGGGTATTTACATGTGGCCGTTCCCCAGATTTCCTCATGTGGAGGTTGGAAGACAAACCCCTTTGCTAGTAGTATTCAGTATTTCACTAAATGCAGCACATTCTAAGTCGTAGAGTAGAGATTTTGAAAGTTGTTTTACAGAGGGTGCAATACCTCTTCTTCTTTTATTTTTTCCCAGAGGCTTCAATTTTAATCAGTCTCTATTTTTCATGTATAATGAAAATACAATGTATAATTATAGTTCTAAACAGGCCAAGCTGGTTATTTATACTGGGGGTTTTTTATCTTGAAATGAGGTTTGCTGTATCTTTTGGGTTTGGTTTATTTACCATATTGTTCCCTTTTCACCCAGAGCCTCTTTTGTGATTTCATTTATTTTAAAATGGCAATTTTGAACTTTTGGTATAATTCTGTTGTTCAGACAAGAGGGTTTTTTCATGCAGGTATATAAAGGGCCTGTTTTGCTCTTCTCCCCAAAGCAGTTTAATGCCCTAGTAGCTGCAGTGTACGAGCCATCACTAATATTAGGGGAGATGTTTTGTCTACAAAGACCTCAGATGAAAATGTGTCCTGATGAAAATCGTGTTTGCATTGTGGGACTCATTAAAATCACGACTCTGATAAACTTACCTACAGAGACAGAATTGCACCCTTAGAATTCCTGACCTTAAAGTGTTTTGCTTTTGCTATCCTGATAGTGCAGCCATCATGAGACAGTGGGGCTCAGTTAGGATGGGTAGATTCCCCAATCTTTTGTTACCATGTTTGGGATGAGAACAAGCATTGCCTGTGTTCCTGATAACAGGCAGTAAAAGCGTGGTGCTGTGGATCTCGGTTTGAACTAATTCAGAAACAATTTTTTATGTATAGGTCCCTACTTTTCTGTAAGTTTTTGTGTGTTTTTTGAGGAGAAAGCAGATTTGCAGCATGAGAAACATAATCATTTAGTATGGGTTGTGCTGGGCATGGTGGGAGCCACATTCCAGCTCCAGGATAACGCACTGAAAACTGTGTGGGATAATTACAGCAGAAGCTGGGTTTTGCTACATCTCTGGCTTGCTGCCTTCCACTTCCCCCTGCCAGGCACAGCAAAGCCTCTTGCAGCCGCTTGACCTGCTTCTGCCTGCTGCATGGAGCAGCCCAGCCTAGCCCATTGTCAGCTGAACCTAGTCCACCTCCAGCCCAGGGATCCCATCTCCAGCCCAGGGTGCCCATCTCCAGCCCCATAAGGCCACTGTGGGGAGGTCCTCATGTGCCCTGTCTTGCCCTCTCCTTCTACCCTGGCTGTGGTGGCTCTGACCTGGCTGTGGCCTCAGTGGATATCTGGCTGGCTGGACGAGGTGGGGAGGCAGTAGGTGGGAAAGTTGAGGAGGGCTGAGGCTGTGGATGACGGCAGTGATGTGCCTGGTGCAGAAAACTGGGGTAGAGTTGACCCAGTGTCTCATGCCCAGACCTGCAGCCTCATGGCTTGGCACAGAACAGAACGGTAGGCACCCTGATGAGTTACTGGATTTGGGAGACATTGATCCCCATCTATAAAGTGCTGTGTGCTCAGGACATCTCAAGTGCCTGTGGGGTGGTGGGGCTGGGGGTCCCATGCTGCCCGGGTTGCAGGGGCACAGCATTAGTTTGGGAGCAGCTTTCCAGGGGCCTGTGGGAACCCGAGCTGCAGCTGGNAGGGGCCTGTGGGAACGCGAGCTGCAGCTGGGGGCACTTGGGAACCTGCCGGGCGTCACTCCTGTGGGTACGGGACCTCCAGGCCACGGGCTGGAGGTGAATCCCGACCCATCCCACCAGAGGGGAATGGCTCTTGGTGAGCAGTGAAGGGAGCCGATGCTTCAAAGACCGGCTGGGCTTTTTTCCCTTTATGTTTCCGATGACGAGTGCGCGGCTGGGCATTTCCCCCGTTAGTTTTCCCGGCTCCCGAGGCCGAGCGGACCCCCGCGGCCGCAGTGCCGCCCCTCCGCCGGCAGGGGGCAGTGTCGCCCGCGGCAGCGCGCCCGGCCCTCCGCCGCCTCCTCCTTCTCCTCGTCGTCGTCCTCCTCCTCCAGCACCAAGCGGTTGTTATAAATGAGATTCCTGCCTTCGAACTCGCAATTCTGGCAGGACCCGCTCGCTTTTAATGGCTCCCTTTCCATATCCCTTTGCATCCGCATTGTGATTTGGCCCCAGTACCCTCCCATGGAAATAGGTGGAACTTGCGAAGCCCCTTTTGTTCGCTCGGGAGAGCTCGCTGCCCCCCATCGCCCCTCACACCCCCTGCCAGGGACAGCGGCCCAAATTCAGACTCTCTCGGAGGTTTGTGCATCCCGAAGTTGCTTTCGATGACCACGTTCCCTCAAGTCCCGCACGCGTTTATAATCCAATAATCTTCCTGCAGGGCGGTGGGGAGACAAAGTGCTTTTCCACCGCAAAGATGGAGGTGGTGGCCAAATAATGTTCATCTCCTGTTAATTGAAGATGTGTACAGTTATAGCATTGTTTTTTCCTTTAAGATGTGAGATCAAAGAAGAGAAAGATTGATTTGTATGTGTGTGGTGCATGGGGTTTCAGGGGTGGTGGTGGGGGGGGTGAGGATGAATATACCAGCATTTATATTTCTGCCTCAAATATTTGTGTTTGTTTTTCATGGGCTTTGTTAATACCTAAGGGAACCATTAATGCAGCCGAAATAACATGAGATCTGATGTTCTCATGGTATTTTAGTATTTCGATTCCTCGATGGAAATACCATGAGAACACCAGATCTCGCGTTATTTTGGCCCCATAAATAGCTCCCTTGGGAATTTTTAAAAAGCCCATAAAATACATAAACACAAATATGGAGATATTCAGGTTCCTGCAGAACTTGCATGCGCAGCCTTCTTTCGATTGAAGACATCAGTCAGCAGCTTTCCTTCCCTTTCAGCTGATTTGTCTTTGTCACTGAATGAAACTACGCTTTCTCTTTCAAAACTGGAGGTTTTAAAACTGGACCCGTGTAGGTAATTGTGATTATGGAGAGGAAAATTCTGGCTTATTCATACTGGCAGGATATTCTTCCTCATCTGCCTTTTTTTCCTAATGTGACTCTTTCTTTTTATAAACATATTGTTAATATTTTCCCATTTTTTGGGTTTAACTATGATTTTTATTGTATATTTGGTTGTATCTAGTTAATTATCTAATCAAGCAAATGGCTTCTGTGGCTCTTAGCTGAAACAAGATAACATACCAGTATCGGGATTAAGTTTTCATCTATATCAACTGGCTTAAAAATACTGAACTTGATTCCTTTTGAATTAACTGAGTCTTATTTTATTTTTTTTTCAATATCACCTATCACCATAGCAACCACTAGCTGTCAGTTCAGTTTCTGACATTTTTCTCATTTGGTAAGATTTCAGAATTGCCATCCTCCCTGCCAACATGTCATGAACAAGGAAAAAAAAAATTGCATGAAAAATCTAATGGGTGTCTGGTCTGATTGTCCTCACTCGTGGCAGGAAAGACAAAAACTGATGAATTGTGAAATGTATTCAGAGGGATTCAAGAAAAGCAAGTGTCTCGGACCCCCTCCTCACCCACACCTCCTCGTTTTCATCTTGTTATGCTTGATGCACCATACATGCTTGCCCTGACACTTGGGTTTGTAGAAATTTAAGATTAACAGTTTTTACATTCACCTCGCTGATCCCCGTTTTTTAAAGTCATCATTAAAAATAAAGTTAGCAGGGCTTGTATTTAGCACTCTTTCCCACTCATTGATGAGATTTTAGCACCTTCGAATTTGCAACAAAATGCTTCTGATCCCTGAAGTCAACAGACAGTCCTGTACATTTCCACGTAGCTGTTTTCTACTTCTATATTTTATCTACATCAGAAAGAAACCATTCAGCAGACCAGTAAGTACTGGAGAGAAAAGCAAATTCTGGGTAACTCGCTGAGCCGGTGTTACGTTCACGTTAGAAAAGGACAGTAAACAGCCAAATTGTGCTTGCTTTCTGTATTTCTCCCATCGTTTTAGCTGAAAAAAAACATGTAAATTTAAGCTAAACTGGGATAGCGTTCAGGAAGTGTTGTGTGTGTGCCTCCTGAAAATGGGAAAATGTCAGGAAGAAACCTGCTGCCAGTGCAGCAAAAGGAGAAAGTGTTCGTTTACTTCTGGTAAAGCAAACAAAACTAACCAAGAACGTGTGGCTTTGCAGCACATGTGTTTTACAGGGATTTTCTATACCCTACACACACATACATGCAGTTGGCGTGTTGTGTTTCCATAGGTATAAAAAAAATAAATCCCTGTGCCTCTCTACGTGCACAAAGCGATGGTTCCCTAGATGTGTTTGCTGAGGTTTTATTTTGGGCTATATCCATCTCTTCCCCCCACCCCCGTCTATGAATTCCGGCTCAGCAGCAGGAACTCATTTCAGAAACATAAACCTGATTTGATAAGCAGCTGCAGCACTCGGGTCCCTTCACTGAGGGGTGGACAGCCCCACGCTGCCAGGGCTCGCTCCTCACCGGCTGCGGGTCAGATTTCACATAGAGGGGCTGCGGCCCTTCAAAAACCGTGCAAACCCAAATGAGAATAATTGAAACAATACTAGGACATTAGAACCGTTTGGGAACATTGGGGGGAATTTTTATTTGTAAGTATCTATGCTCAGCACTCCTGCATCTGTCTGCAATGGGAATAGGGAGGCAGAGGACGTAGCTCTTTCCAGGGGAAAGGCATATTCGTGTGGCAAAATCCAGGGCTGCGTATTTGTAAATATTTTTCTCTCTGAAATTGTAGATTAAACTCTGTGATCTATGGGGGTCTGGATTTTAAAAACAGCAAAGGCATGGTGTCAAAGCAGCGAGCTGGGGGGGAACAAGCTACACTTCTGCACTGCTGCGGGGAGCGGGAGGGTGGGAGCGCTTCTCCACATGTGTGGGGTTATTGGGGTGCAGGGATTTCTGCACAGAATGGATTTCTTAGTCTGAGTGGTTTTTTTAAATTAGACATTTCAGATAGAGGTGATGTTTAAATGTTCTTTTTCCATGTTAGAATGAAAAATCATAATTTTTAGAAATAGCTTGAAAATGATCAAATTTTATTGCCTATTTTAGACATGTATTTTGCAAGCTGTATTTTTTAAATAGTTATATAAATGTAGCTCATGAAATAAATACACTGGGAAAGTGTAACTCTTTTAATGATAAATAATATTGTTGTATATAATATTTGAAAATAAATGGTGTAAACAAAATGCACCTTAATGTCTTTATGGTTTCCAAGATTTATAACAATAATCAGCAAACCCCTGTAACATTGTTTGCACCTTGTGTGCCCTAAAGCCATTGGATCACTCAGTTAATTGTATAAATTCCAGGCACTATGGAAAATCATGATGTATCATTTATATTCAGCTATGTCAGGTATATAAATATTAAAATATATTGGCCAAAAATGGCTGATTACCCCTCAAACATTTCATGATAAATCTTATCTTTTTATGGTGGTTGTAGTGTTGAGGGTGGGGATGGATGGGGGGTGTGTGTGTGTGTGTTGACTAAATATTTCATGTTATTTGGAAATATTCTTTAAACAACCCAGATATATTATTAATGTTTTACAACTGCTTCAAAAATCCTGAAGCTCCGTTCAGGTTTATAGGATGAAGTGGTTCAGTACCTGAACAAAAAAAAAGTGATTTTTATACACAAACTGCACAGACGGCAGAGACGGTGCTGTTTATTCAGGCTGTGGTACAAACAGTTCATAGGGACCCCACGCTGACACCCCTGTGTAAAATAAAGGTGATGTTCCCTAACACATGCCCTCGACAGCCAGCACCTTGGTGCACCAGCACTGGAAATATGCATCTCTATTTAAGCCAGGCTTTATTATCCAGCTATAGTCTTACTTAGTAAATGTGCTGCTACCCCCTGTCACAGTGTATTTCTGTGAAGGGGCAGTGTTTATGGCTCAGGCTTTTGACTAAAAATATTTTAAAAATACTAGATGTGCACATAATTCTGTGTGTTCAGCACCTGGCACCCAATCTAGAGACATGAGCGGGGAAGGAATCTATACGGCCTCGTGAAGAAAATATTGTTATACATATTTATTGATACTAATGTATGTGTTTTAATGAATAAATAAATACAGAGTTGGACTGTGTCGCAAATGTGTCTGGCAACTAGCCGCATCCAGTGAGGAGGGAGGAAATGTCAGAACAGGGTCTTGTAAATACATGTGGCTGGAAAGAATAAAATAAAAATGATGACTAGCACTGACAAGCAGACTTGGGGTGTATGATATACTTTGTTCATTTGATTCTTAGAACTCAGTCGGGGTTAAATTGGAATCCAGACATCAAAGAATTCTTCTACCAGACCCAAATTTTGCCCGTATAATTTTTTTCTTACAGTTGTCATAATTTTAGCTAATTTCACAGTGCAAAATTTTTTCGCTGTTTGAAGTATTTTTCTAAATACATATATAATATAGCAGGGGGATATATTCTTTATATGTAATATGTATCTCTGATAGTCACAGATAGGCAGCTCTAAGCCCACAGTACCCTCTGTGGATAAGAGAAACCTTTAGGTTTGATGGTGTCTGTCTATATGCACCCTCGTATGTGCCGTATAGGAGCCTAATCCTTAAATTCTAAGGGAGGGGAAAGCTAAAGGCTTCAAACAGCAACGCCCTGATTCCTTTTTTTTCCTTTCTTGCCCCCGACTGTTGTGTCTGAAAAAGCTCGAAGCATGTGGAGCTGCATATTTGGTGGGTTTGCAGATTTCTGCATGATTTTTATCTGAAGGTCAGGGCTGTGGAAATACATCAGGTTGCGATTTGGGATGTTTGCCATTTGCCATTTAGCCTCGCTCCTTCTTATCAGATCGCTGTGGAACACGGGCCTAATAAAACAGGGAGCTGTTACGAAAAGAAGAAATAAATATTGTTCTAGTTTTATGGAGTCTCTTTACTATTACACAGCAGGCGATGTTAAATGTATTTATTTAAGTTTGCCTTTTTGCTTGGGAATTGTTGAACTAGGTAGAAGGAATTAATGGTGGCTATTTATAATTTCACTGGCTATTTGCATACATTAATTTTTTTAAATGAAAAAAGGATTTCCTTTTCCACATTGGTGGGAAAATAAAAGGAGAAAGTTGTGGGAAGGCAGTGCCAGAAGGGAGGAATGAAGAATGGAGGTTTCCTCTGCATCCTCTATGGGTTTGAAAACAAAACCTCTTGGTTGGTACAAGGTGTGTGTGTGTGTGTTTTTCTCCTGTCTGTGCTTACTGCGGGCATCTTAGCCCATTCCCTACTGGGCACAGTTTGCTCCTTTCCTCATGGATGGGTAATTCGGCCAAAATGCCCGGTGCCTCGCACAGAGATGCTAAGTGAGCTGTGGTTAGCGTGTCGCTGCCCGGGATGGGGTGTGCAGAGCAGGTGCCCAGATAGCCTTTGCTAGGTTTGATGTTTATGCTCTGTCAGTACTGACATTACTAACGCCTGTGCCCCAATCCGAGATCTTATGCACAGGATCAGGCCTGTGTTTGTGTGTTACAGAGCAGGGCAGGTTTCTGCCCTCCGGTCAGGGACTGAGCATCCCTCTGGGTCAGGGACTGAGCATTCCTCATGGTCAGAGACTGAACATCCCTCTGGCTACCCCCTGGGGCAGACCGGCTGCCTGGAGCCACATGTTTGTCCCCTGGCCCTGAGTGTTCCCCGCAGAGGTGACCCACCTGACTTCGTGTCACTGCATTTACTTGCAAATGTTTTTTAAACCCAACTCTTTCAGCATACTCCTGGCCTGGAGCATTCTGGGCAGGGATGCTCAGGTCCCAGGATGTGGGATGCATCCCCATGGGATGCTCTTGCACCAGTGGCACCATTAGGTCCAGCTCAGGTCACAGTGGCTGGCTGGAGGCACTGGGTGCCAGAAGCACCATTCCCCTGGGCGAGCACCCGACCCTGCAGGGAAACTATTTTCCCACTGTCAGTACAGGGTATTTCAGGTAGTTTGGGAAGTGTTTGTCGCTCCCAGGCAGTTATTAACGGTTCCATTTGCACAAAGCCGTCCCAGCTGTGGTCTCAGCACAGACCGCTTTGCTTATGATTGCCTCATGGCCAAAGCCCGTCCGACACAAGGAGTTTATTTTTCCCCTGAATTGGTGTGTGTGTGTGGGGGGGTGGGGTGGTGGGGAAGGCTGGGGCAGGGAGGAAGAGGAATTCAAAGGCCACTGTAACCCTTATGAAAACATCATTTTGTTATTGTCATTTTTTTTAAGAGGAAAGCATTTTACTCCTGTGTTGATACCTTTTTGTGTTTTATTATTTTGTTGCTAATTTACTTAACCATTAGCAAATTAAGGTGGATTACTGCTTGGATGCATTAAAAGCACCAAGGAGTTGCGGTCCTTGTGGCTATTTCGGGCAATGTCATAAGCACACTCTTTTTTTTATTGTCCTCCCAG
This sequence comes from Upupa epops, assembly GCA_013397515.1. Lineage (NCBI taxonomy): Eukaryota > Metazoa > Chordata > Aves > Bucerotiformes > Upupidae > Upupa > Upupa epops. Next base: position 350,345 of record VZRI01002665.1, read on the forward strand.
GGAGCAGAATTTGAACTTAATATTCCATGAAATAAGCCATTGTAATCACGTTGGGTTAATAGAAGAAGTAAAATTGCCTCTCCTCTCACAAGACATTAGAGCAAGGCTGCATTATTAAAGTTTTCTTGCGGACAGGCGGTTTAAAATATATCCTCAGTGGCTGACGCAAGTCTTTTCAGTGGGGATGACAGCTTTTCAGATCTTAATAGGCTGTTCATTTCTGGCCTACGAGTTTTCAGCATTTCTTCTTTTCAAGCCAGGCTGTGACATGATGGCTAAAAACTGACATAAAGAAGTGCCATGTACTGTGAAAACCTTTATTCACTAAGTGGCCCCATGTAAATTGGTGTCAATAAGCAAACAATTAGAACTTTAAAAAAATTGTTGGTTTAAATCCCTTTTCTCCTTAATCATTTGACCTAAAAATCTCTCCTTGATTTTCCCTTCTTTGGCAGTGGTGCATATAAAACAGCAACGAAGTGTTTAGCAAGTTAAAGTGGATCAGATCTTTGTTATAAATCAGTAAACGATATTTAGCCAAGGTGAGTTTGTCAGAGGTTTTTTTCCCTTTGAAATGAAATCTACAGTGAGCTAAATTCCAGGTAAATGATAATGGAGAAAGAAGGGGCTGGTTTTTCTGCCCTTTTCTCCTTTTTCCGCCCCCTCCCTTCCCACAAATTGCCTCATCCACGGTTTTGGAGGCGCAGCCTCCAAGCAGCAATAATAGCCTGCTGATTCTGTGAGCTTGGCTAATTTCAAGAAATTTGGTATTGTTGTTCATGCTTTCTGGAGATTGTTTACTTGAATTATTTGCAGAAAAGACTTTTTGTGTGTCATTAGATGAAGAAACAGAGGAACGCTTGATGCTTTTCCCACTACTGCTTTTGCACAGAAAAAATACGATATTTCAGCTGAGCTTTTTGTCTCTCTGTTTTAATTTATTATTTCTCCTTTTCTTTTTATCACTCTGCTCCTTCCCTCTTTCATTCCTTTTTATGCGTCTTGCCTTCATCCGAACACGGTGGCGAGCTGCCGGCTCTGATGGCTCCACAGGCTGGCTGCAGGCAGTGCTTTGTTGGCGACAGTTCTTCGAGCCCCCACCGTTTCACTCGCACAGTGCCCACCAGGACAGGGGACACTTTGGAGCCTCCTGTGTTTTCAGGCTGCTCCCATATACAATTTTGCTGAGTTCCCTGGGGATGTCACCTCCCGCACTGAGGTTCACTCTGTGCGTACATAGGCTTGTGTTCCAGGTGCAGCAGTGGCCATTTAAAACACATCCATTGCTGTAGCAGGTGAAGTGGCTTCACCTCACTTTTACGTTATTTCCGTGGGATTTGAGGCATTCCCTGCCCCAATGGGGTATAAAGGTAAGCTGCAGGAACAGAGAATGCTGTTGCCATTTTTTCTGAGGTGGAACCATCAGATGTGCAAAGCAATGATGTGCTAGTGCCCTGCAACTGGCGTGCTGGTGCCCTGCAGCTGGCATGCAGCCAGCATGGAGACCTCAGAGGGTTTGAAGGGATCATGGTGCTGGTTTGGGGAGGACTGGGAATGGCCCCTGAGGCTATGAGGACTGTGTCCCTGCCTGAAAGCCTGGAAAGGCACAGTTTGGCTGAAGGTACGAAGACAGTTGAATGAGTGGTGGCTCCAGCCCAGTGCTCTTTGGCATCCTGGGGTTCCTCTGCACCTGGGGCAGCAAGGCTGGGTAACTCATCTTCCTTTCCCTTCCATACTTGTGTGTCTTTGTCTGCTGCACTGCCTCCAAAGCCACTTACCTCAACTACAATGGATTTGTCTTCTGAAACTTGTTGCAATTAGTTTGAGCTTAACATGGAAAAGCCACTGAGTAAGAATGAGCTGATGTTCCTTGGTACAAAAAATAGCAGTTAAAATACTAAGGCTGTGCAGTATATTTAGTGTAATGAGCCTGGCATGACATGTTATTTTACCTGAGTGTTTTTTTTCGTGATCCTGGTTTAAATAATCTTTTCAAATGCCAAAAAGCACTACCTAGCTACAGTTACAAAAATGCTAAATGCATCTCCTCAAAGGCTACCGCTTCAAATGACAAGAGAAATGATGCAACGGCAGTTTGAAAGGGGAGGACGTGCAGCTACAGTGTTTGTGGGATATTTACTTCTTGTACCTTTGGCACTGTATTTACGTCTTAGTAATAAGGGTAATGATTATTATTGGTGATAATAATACTTCTGTTATGGATTAATATATAGGTATAGTTTAAATAAGACCATGTTAATAATTTAATTAAGGAACAAATTTTGTCTCAAGAAAATTGCATGTAGGGGATTGTAAAAATTATGGTACAAATATGGGTTCCAAAGACAGAGCATATGGGAGATGAGAAACAGATAATTTTGATGATGATGATACTTAGCACTTCTCTAGCATCTGTCCCCTGAGGATCCCAGAGATTTCTTCTCCATTCCTTGGTTAATCCTCCTGTACCGTTAGGATTCAGACTATTTTTTCCCTCACGTAAGTGGGACACTGAGGCAAAGGGATCTGTGCAGCGCTGTATGGGGACTCTGTGGACAGGGACCATTAGAGCCTTGAACTGAGCTACTAGTGTGGAAGTGCAGTGAACCAATAGGTCATGCTGAGGGAGGAGCCTGAATTAGTGCATTTACCTTAATAACCAGCTGGTCTAAGTCTACTCCAGTTTACCTGTGTGCTTGAGAAAGCTGGGCTTTTTTGTTGTTGCACTTCAGCTTAACATTTATAGCATGGGGGAACCAACTGTTCTTCCTGCTCTGGACTGCCACACTCCATGGCTATGGGGGGCAGGAGCCACCACTGGCTACCTCCTTGTGTATCCAGTGCTGAGAAATGCTGTCAGTGCTGTGGGCACTGAGGGATGCCCCTGGTCTCACAGAGTGATGTCAAACATCCCGTTGTGTTCAACAACCAGTATTTGGCTGCTCATACAAGTAAAATATTGGTGGCCTTGTATTTGTTTCCTAATTAAATATATACATGTGTATTTATGTACACACACACTTGTATGTTAGTGACTACTGAAGTAAATTCTCACAGCCCAGGGCTGGTGAGAGTATTTGAAGGGGCTTGTGCACTGCAGGAAGGGAGAAAGCAGGAAAGCTGCAGGTCCTGGAAAGGAATTGTTACAAAGGAAAAGAATTTGACTGATTATTGCTTTTAATTTCTAAAAATTCATGACAGAATTATAATTTTCTGAACTCTGGAAGTGTATGAATGAGGGGAAATGGGACAGCTGGCTCTGAAAGCCTGGAAGTGCAAACCAGGTTGTTTTATATCACTCGCAATGATCACCATGAAAACTATATTCAAAGGCTGTTTAATTCCAAGCTTTCATTCAGGTCTGCCTGGGAGACAATAGAGACTGAACATCAAATAGGCTCCAGTTCTCTTCATGATCTGTATTTTTTTTTCTTTTAAACAAAGCTATAAGTGAGATCCACCTATAAAGACTCTAATGGGCCCATGAGAACGGTTGCATTAGACACGAGATCTCATACGCTTCGTCTGATCCTTAGGTGCTAGAAACATGTATTGCAGGCTCAATTCATTTTCTTTCCACATAATGAATTTTAGATCTGGATTTAACATTTTTTCCCCTCAAAGTTAGCAGTAAAAGGAGCAGAACAATACCAATACAATTAAAATAAATCAGAGGTGTTATGAGAGCTTTTGCATTTATGCAAACTAAAGCCCCAAACATGTTTTAAAATTTCCAGAAATAATTGAAATGTATTTAACCATAGCAGCAGGGCTGGTCAGGACATATTGCTTACACATAATTCAAAACATTGTATCGATGACTTCTGCCAATTTTCTATAATTCGATAATTACACATCATTTGGCAATTTAAAGAATGATTGCTGTTGTTGCTTTTAAAGCAACGGACAAGGAGCCATCGATATGGTCCTTGCTGACTCGAGATCTGAGCATTTGTATCTTGCGATATATTTCAGTAATCAAGGCAATGTCTTTAAATAAAAGTGAAAAGTTGTGTGACCTTGACTGTCAGACTCAATTTAGACTCTGCTGCCACACTTGGCTTTTTATTTTTTAAATTAGCTGTTGCCATCTTTTACACTTTGTTTATAGGCAGAAAGAGCCACACAAAACGTAAAGTATCAATGAGAAGTTTATTGTTGTTGCTTTATCCACAAATACAGTCATTTCTCATAACCTTAACAGCTTTTTTTCTTTGCCTTTCCTTTATTCTCTCTTCTTAGGTAGTGCCTTGATTCATTCTATGTTTTCCTTTGAAGGAATCCGTTGTCTTTTGAAAATGTTGGGGTTGTGTGTGCGNTCCCTGGTAGGTGTGTAAGGTGATGTTCACTCTCAGGCTGCTCTTACTGAACCATTCTGTTTCCCAGCTATTTTTCTGCACTTCACAAGTAATCAGGAAAAAAAAGATTATGTCAGGATTTTTCCTGGGAGTCTACTAGTGAGGGGGAACCCGACGTAGCTGGAGCATTGCCTTGGCCCAGCCAGTGCTGCCGCGTTGCGGAGGCGTCGGGCTGACAAGACCTCTCTCTCTACTGCACCATTCCGAGTTGAATTCTTCTTCCCTGAGCGTTTGCACAGGTATTGGTGTCGACTCTTTCCTTCCTTTTACTTTGCTGCCAATAGCTGTTCAATTTTGCCATTTGACAGGGCTGAAAGTAGGTCATCTGCATTGCCAGAGACACTGATAAACCCATCTGCTAACTGATTTTTATTTTTCCTAAGATAAATTTTGAAAGCATATGTAAAATAGGGCTGAAAATAGTATTCCAAATGTCAGCAGCCCTGTAGCATCGCGGCTGCGCTGCTCAGTTTCACTGTTTGGAACAGATCAAGTTATTCTACTCAATGAAAACCAAGTAAAAGCAAACATGAATTGGAGCAAAACTATAAAATATTTTGTAGTACATTGCCTGGCACACAGGACGGCTGCTCGCTGCTTTTGAAGATGGAATATAAAAGGGAAAGGTTGAGACTTTTGTTCATGTAAAATACAAGGACTGTTTTGATCTAAATATAATTTAAAAATTAAGGAAGAGGGAAAGCATATGGCAAAGCACAAACATCTGACCACATTGTAGTTTTCTGGCTGATTTTTGAACATGAGAATTCACTCAATATTGTAAAACCAGGTCCTGATTGAAGTGGGGTGATGGTGTGGGCAACACCCCGCAGAGCTGCTGTGTAACTAAGGAGATGGACATACATAATTCCGTCTTTTTCTCTTTACTTTCACAGCTTTACATGCATTTTCAGACAAATTGCTACGTTAAAATACTTACTGGTAAGTATTTTAGGCGTTATGGAGTCAATTGTGTTGTTCCCTATGACTCTTCTGCTACCAAAAATTATAATTAGATCACTTGAATTGGTTTTATTTTTGTACTTCTAATAAGAGCAAAACTGTTACAGTCTACTTGAGTAAAAATAGCAAATTAACAAGTTATAACATATCTTTAAAAGCTTTAACCTGCTCTTTTGATGTGAAAGACAATGGACTACCAATTATTTTATGATGGCAGAGCAGCACCACCCAGTTTGCTGACTTACTCTGCAATCCTGTTGGAGACAGCACTATTTTCTTTTGAAAAAGGAGCTTTTTAAAATGCAAAATAGGTGTCCAGGCCTGAAGAGGAGCCTGCTGTTTTCATTGGGCCATCTGAAATACTACATCTGGAATAAAAAAATGACGGTGAAGCACGATATGACCAGAATATCTGATTTCTGTTTAGCACTTGTAGTGTCTTTGGTGTGGCGTTTGCCTTTTTCCTTCTCTTTTTCCCTGACTTTCATTCGTATAATCCTGCTACTGCAGGTATGCCTTGGGCTTGCGTTGGTTCGGCCAGTACGGCATGAAAGAGCACACAGCAGTTTGTAATGCAAGGGGACAGACACTGTTGGGTTACCTTGTCCTCTTCTGAGCATATTCTATCCCTGCATTATTGTATCAAACATCGGTTTTAATACAATACCACAGGAAACTAAGGGCCCTATTCAGAGATTACATGCTCCCCATGGAAGGGTGCTTTTCATGTATTGGAAGCCTGAATTAAAAAAACAGCCCTACGTGACTCTTCCACATACTGTAACTTGCACAAAACAGGGAGTTCTTGAGGTTTCCTGTATTAGTCCCTGCTCCTTTGACATGCCTGGCACAAGCCCGACAGGGTCTCATTGTGGCATTTTTATTAAGAAAGAGGATGCTGATTCTTTTTTCTCTGTCAGCTGCTGAAATAAGAAGGTTTTAAGAACAAAGGGAAAACTTGTGCCAAGGAGAGACACAAGAGGATTATCATTCCCTAAAGAAGGGGGATGTCCCGCACACCAAAAGACTTGCTGTCCTAATGAGCCGACGGATTTTTCCAAGGCTGGTAAATATATTTAGGGAGAAGTACATTTGGGTGCCATCTCTACTCATTTATTCTTCAAACTGTAATGCTGCACATTTTGGGTTTCACTATATTGCATTTTAAAACTAATGATGCATTCATTCTCAGAGCAAATCTTATTTCTAAGCCCTAATTTAATAGAATTAAACTCTAAGCTGAATTGGTTTTATGAGATAAAACTCTGAAGTTGATAACTGCATTTAGGAATAGTTCAGGTATTGAGTTTCTAATTTGCTTCCTGAGCATGGAAATCCCTCAGATAGTCAATATTGACGACCTGTAATTGGTAAGAGAGGGTCTTGCTGAGTTTTTGCTCCTGTGCTGGCGAGATACTCTGTGCATGGCAGCAGTGCTGCAGCTGCTGGGCTTAACCCTGGCCAGTCAAGTGTGGCTGCATCATCCCCAGGTCTAGCGCAGGCTAGACCCAGTGCCTGCTCCTGACCCCTCCACCAGCAGCACACGTTGTGTCATTCATATTCTGTTGCCTCCAAGGAAAAAGCTAATCTCAGCTTTGCCTGGGGTTCAGCTTGGCTGCAGAGCCATTGCTTTGTGCTGCCTGCTCCACATGTGTCCATTTGGTAAATGAGTTCTTATGGTGGCCGTGTCTCATGTGGCTTGAGAAGGAGAAGCTTTAAAACAAGCAAGAGCTGCCTGAGACAAAGTACTGAGGTTACAGCAGGTACAGATCGCTCCTGGGAAGCAAAGGGTTTAAGTGAGGAGCAGCTTTTCTGAACAAACACGCGCCGAGCGATGGTGCCGTAATTCCGGGATATTAAGCCAATTCTAGCATTATCACTTCCCAGCCTGGAACCCCGTGGTTTTGAATGTACTGCCTGCAAATCACCCTGTGCAAATCCTGAGGTTGTTCGTGGCCAGCTGCAAGGCAGCGCAGCCCAGCTCCCATTGCTCAAAATGTCAGTGGTTATTTCTGGGCTTGTGCTTTTCCCCAAAATGTAGTCCTTTCATGACATGAGCAGATAGGGCTGGAAGTAGAGCATCTCAATATCATCTAACTTTGCGATTCAGATGTAAACTGGGGTTTAATTCTGCTCCTTGGAAGCCCATAAATGCTCTCAGTGGACACGCCAACTGGAAGGTGGAATCGATGCTCCTGCTTTAGGGTACTTTCAGATTTTGCTCTGGGCTTCAGAAGTCCTTGGTTTTGCTGTTTTGCTAAGGTTTTGAGGTCTCTGTTCAGCTAAGCTTGAAGAATAGATTCCTAAAACACCCAGATTCAGCAAATTGACCAGTGGTTATTTACTAATAGGTACCACTGCAAAACCAGCATAACCTTCTCCCAGGGAAATAGCCAACGACTTCATCTGGAGCTGCCTACAGCTTTGGTGAAGGAGGATGTGTGATAGCTCACTGATAGCTCAATGAGTTTCAATTTAATGGAGTTTGTGATTCTGAGAGGATGATGTTGTTCTCAAACCCTTCTGTTTGAGAGACCTGCTCTCCAGCACTTTGTGATTAAAGGGATCATGGTGTGATACTCAGCCAGGAGAAAAATCTCCGTATCAGTGGAAATGCAGCCCCCAGAAAGCACTCGGGGAACCCTTGGGATAAGAGATGCTGCATTCATGCCTTTTATCTGAATGGTTACTTCTATTTTCACGCATGTTACAGGCTGTTGGTTACTGTTTGGTACATTGAGGTTTAACCTGGTTACTCGTCACCTTTCTTCCTGTATAGGAAGCTGAGAATGTTTTTTTTTGACCCATAGCAGAAGCTGATGCTGACTGCTACACAGGAAAGAAGGTGCCCATCCTTTGCAAACCAAGTTTCACTGCTGATGGGTGTTGTTTATTTGATTTTGTTTTCATTTATCTTACATAATTTTACTTTCCCACTTGAAGGAATCACAGTCGGTATTCTGCAAAGTTTGTGCACGTCTCCATGTACGTGTCTCCTGGGGCAATTTTATTACACTTCATTAGCTTTCTGAGGTGTGAATGGTGGGTGGTTCTGCATAGAAATTGGTTATCGAGCCTGTCAAGATCCAAATATAAATAAAAGGTAAGAGTTGTGCTATTTAAAAAAAGAAGGTGGGGAAAGAAAACAACCCAGGTTTTATTGTAGTTGCTTAATGAAAAAGTTTGGTTTTTACCCTAATACCTTGTGATTTAAAGCATTGGGAAGAGATTTGCCAGACAGTTTGTCTCCCTCATTAGGTTAATGAGATTTTTATTGTGGATTTTTCAAACCTGCTTCTGTTGCTCCAGGTGTCTTCCTGCACCTATAACTTGCTGTACAGTATTAACCTAAGGAAAATAGGGAGCAGTTGATGTTGCTGTATTTTGTCAGGTCTGCTCCATTTCCATTAGACAGGCTGGAGAACTCCAAGGGTTGGCTCTGATTCCTGCGTCACTAGTTTTGATCACAAACCTGAGGTCAGGTGTGCTGGTGCCTTGGATGGGGGAAGAATGGCCATACTTGGTTCTCTCAACAATGTTTTGTCCCGCGGCATTTACATCCAGCACCAGTTACCTGCTGCAGGCTCTGCTTTTGCCTTCTCACAGCTGTGACTCAACCAAGCACCCGTAATGCAAGGTTTTGCTGTGGTTCTTAGCAGCGATACATGTTGTTTCATGAAACGCTTGGAAAGTTTAGTCATTTTGTGAAATAACTGGTTTCATAATATGACTGTAACATGTATACCAAGCTGGCAGTCGGGTGACAGAATGACACTGGATGCTCCTTTCTCCTGCAGCCAAAACAGCTTCTCTTCTGCGTTCTCACAAAGTTTCTTCTCCCTACAAATGTTGTAAAATCTGCTGTTTAGCTATAAACAGTTGCAAATGATAAACAAATCAATATTTGTTAATGTTATGATGCACTCGCATCTATCAGATACGCATGGAATGATTTATAGAGTACAGCATTTCAGGGCTGACCCTTGCAGGTCTCAGAAAGCACTTAAAAAATAAATTTACCCTGGCCTCTCTCACCCCATTTCAAAAAGGGTGACAAAGATGAAGTAATTTATAAGTCACACTTTTATTAATGCTTTTAACTTTCATATACTTGGCTTTCTTGCCCTCTGAGCAGCTAAGTGCAGCTCTTGGTCGAATGGTAACCTTCGGTGCTTTGAGGGGGGTTTTGTACAAATGATCAACTCATAAATAGGTGCTGTGCTCCGCATTATCCTGCCATAAATTCACAGGACCTTTCAAGTACATCAAGAAAGAGCAACTTGAACTAGGCGTTTTGCGCTTGAGTTTACAGACTAATGCAGTACTAATGAGCAGCTGGGCAAAGGGTTTCCAGAGCATGTCTAATGCTTTATGTTGTGATACTGTGTGGCTGGGAGAGCCCTGCAAGGCAGGAGGGAGGTGGATGTGGCAGCCCATTTCAGTGACTTCCCCTCTACGCCTCATGCTTGGCTTTTGTTACCAGCTTACAGTGAAGTCGTGAGGAGTGTAGGGAACATTAACTAGATTAGAGTGTATGAACTAATTATCACTAATTATCGTCCCTCTGATTATAGGTATTGCTGGGGATAAAATCAATGTAGGAAGGAACAACATACAGATAAACATCAGGATATTTTTCATGCTGAGTTCTTGTTGCCCATCATAGCCCTTGGGACACTGTTGGGTTGCCCAGGCAGCACTTGTGTGGTTATTTACCAGCCCCTCCAGAACCTTTTCCATACAATAATCACATGTTGGAGAAAGTGTTGGTGTGGTGATGCTTCTTTAGATAAAATATGTGTACCAAACAGCCCTGCACCCCTGAGCAGGTAATGTTCACATAAATGAATTGTTCGAATTTAGCTCTTCACAGCTAATTCTAGATCTGACCAAACCCAGCAGCAGACCTGCCTGGAAGGGAGAGCTTGGCCCATGAAGCAGTAGGATCTGCTTACCCACGTGCCTTCTATTTACTTGGTGAATCCTTGAATGTGAGGCCGTGGGCACAACACAAAATCCAGGAAATGCCATTTTAGCACAAAAAAATCTTTGTTAACTGTGAGAGCCATCAGACACTGTCACAAATTTATTATGGAGTCTCTGTCCTTGGACATTCCCATCTGGAGATGGGTGTCCTGGACTCTAGATGACCCTGCTTGAGCAGGGGGCGTTGGTCTAGACCATCTCCCGACATGCTTTCTGTCCTCAGCTCTGTGATTCTGTAATCACCCTGTTTTGGCAGGTTTTGTGCAGGTTGATTTATTCCAAAGAGGAAATCTGACTATTTCCAACTGGAAGCATCATTAGGACTCACGCAGACTTGAGGAGGAAGAAGCTTTATTCAGCTGCAGCTAAATGACGCAACAAGCAGCCCACTCTCCGCTAGATCTTCTGAGAGCGGAGGGTTGGCCATTGATGCAAGATATCTAATTATGAACAATGAGGAGAGAGAAAAGCGGTAAAGACAAGAATAGCTAGGTATTTTTCAGGAAGTAAAGAAGAATCATGTTTTGAGTTTCTCTGGTGCACTTCCGATGTTTGAGCCCAATGCATAAAGGAGCTTATTTTGTACTTTGCACCTCTGAGATATAGGATGCCTCTAGTCTTACTGCCGCTGCTTGTAGAGACCCTTTATAGCAAAGTCCTGCCTCTGGGGTGAGGACAATAGCCTAGACCCTCCGCCTGCTGGCTGAGCATCCAGCAGTTGTAGGTGCACAGCTGAGTGTTGGGATCCACAGTACCAGTGCTGCACAGGTGTAGGGCCTTAGGCAATCAGAGATGCCCTGTGAGTAGGAGGGAGGGGATATATGCAAGGGCAGAGCAGGTGAAGCTGCTTAGTATCATCAGTGCTGGAATGGCAGGGACAAGGAGCTGCTCATGGGAGTGAGGTATGTTTGGGTTTTATTTCTGGTTCTCTGTTGTAGGAATGACCTTGTGTAGTAAAAGGAATCACAGGAAGTAAAGCGTGTGCTGAAATTTGTCCTTAGCCAGACTGTTTCTGGTCCTCTTGTCCATAGTGGTGGAAGTGCTGTTGTTTTGTGTGATGGAGCTGATGGCATTCGTGATTGGAGATTTCTGGAACCTTCCGGTAATGAAAGAACTTGCCTGGGCAAATACTGATGCTAAGTTCTATAAAACTATTTTGTCTTCTCTTCCCCACTATGCAAGTAGCAAGCTTATTGTGTTTTTCTAGTGATCTTTTCACTATTAGTCTCAGAAATGCAGCTTGTGTGCTCAGATACTGCTCGCACCTGGTGACTATAAAAAACCTGCCTTGAACCAAGTTTTAACTCACTCAGCTCCTGCTAGGGTGACCAACAGAGGACTGTGTTTTTGGATATATGATGTAATGAAAGTACACTTTATTTTTACTTGAAAGGAGCTTGCCAGTGCACATAAGACTTTCATTATTAGATTATTGGATTTTTGACTTGATTGCAGAGAAACTGTTGCTTCAGAAGGCCAGAGTTTTTTTTTAAAAGAAAGTCTCGCATGAAAAGCTACATGAACTTTAACTAATTTAAAAAAAATGTACATAGAACCTTGTGTAATAAAATATTTGAAGCCCCAGCAAAGCAGCATGGCTAGAAACTATTTGGATGCATTGATTACTTTTTTCTGAATCGGATCCATCTGCCAATTACCCTTAGAAGAGGTGGGGAGGGGGGAAAAGCGCTTTTATTTCAGTATAAATATGTAATGCAGTGCATGGGAAAAGCAAATTCCCTGGATTCAAACCATATGCCCAGTCTGAGCACGGGCACTGTCTAGTCTGTTATTAATGAATGTTGTTAAGTCTGAGATTGGTTTAGAGTCGCCTGTGACTGCAATATCTGGTGGCTGGGATGAACTGCTTGAGGGAACCAAAGGGTTGGGACAGACAGCAGGTGGGATTTTGGTTGCTTTTTGGAACATGAGTGATTTTTCACGATGCCTGTTTCTCCTGATCAACACTTTAATTCATCTCTCTTTTGGCTATATTTTTTAATGTGAGACTTTCTGTTTTACTGGCAGCAGTTAGGGTGTAACAGGCTGGTGGGAAACTCTTGTCTTTCTAATGAGAAGATGACAGAATAAATCAATGAACTAGAACCCTGAAGTTTCTTAATACTCCTGTTCTGCTTTTTTTCCTCCACCCACTTGGGTCACTGTGTTTTTTCTCAGCAGGGCTTTGGTTTAATTTGTGTGCAATTTAATTGTTTGCACATGGTTGTACAAGGTCTGTACTTAGTAAACGTTGTCGTATCTGGTGGAAGAACCTGTATGTCTGCCGCAAGGGCCCTATCCCATTGAAGTTCTCAGGAGATTTGCACTGCTATGGGGTCTCTGGGTGCCGCCTTTGCTATGGAGCGTGGACCAGATACTGGGGTGGGTCAGAAGTGGAAAGAAGCCACTTGCTGTGATGCATGGCACAGCAATTGTGAAGCTTCAGGCTAGTGATTACATGAAGGTGCTTGGACGTAAGTGACAATCTGCAGGTGATCATCTGAAAGAGCTTTTCCAGCTTTGTCTTCTGTTACTCTCATACCAAAAAAACCTTCAACAAGCACTGGAATAAAGCCGTGACCCTTAAATGTAAATTTCTCTCAATGTATCTGTTCCAGTCAATGTGTATCAATCTGTCACAATACCAGCCTTTGTGTTTTAAAGCTATTCTAGAAGATCTCAGTCAGTGTAATTCTGCTGTTAATAACTTAAATGATGAAGTAGACTCAGTGAGAACAATGACCGTGAAACAGATGGAGCTGTGTGCAGTGCAGGACATAAATCCGTGAAAACTTGAGGCTCTGCTGCTGAGCATCCGAGTGATTAGCAACCGCAGGAGAGAGCTGACACATGCTGGAGGAGCAACACAAGTTCAAACCTTTGCTCCTCTTCGTTTTGGAGAACAAAAGAAACAGCAAAATAACCAAAGACAAACCCAGACAAAGTAAGCTCAGTAATACCAGAAATGCAGCCTTCTTTTGCTGTTCCTCAGCTGGCGTCTCTTGATAACACTGACCTGCTTCATACGTGTGTGATAGAGAGAGAAAACAAGTTGGTACTTGTGGAGCACTACAACAAGAGGCCAGAATTAAGAGGCAGCAAGGAGTAAAAAAGGGAATTCTTTAATTGCATCTGTATGAGAGTTAAGAGGTGAGCAACGGACCAGGAGAATGGAGAGTTCTCATCAATGGATATAGTAGCCATCTGTGTGGTATTATGGATGTGTGGTGGGAACACTGGTGCAGTGCAGTGGGGATGGGTTACTACTCCTTGGTGAAGAACCAAGGGGATAAGGAGACTTAGTCAGAAGTAATGGTATAGACACGGCTGGAAATAGGCATTATTGTAGGTGCAATGGGTTTGGTGTAGAAGTGATGCCAAGGAGTGGGATGTAAACTCTGCTGTGGGCATGTTTTCACCTTCACGGAATTGTGTGGGTGTGATGCTGCCAGCTTTGATTTCTGTACCGTTCTCTTTCACACTGTTTGCTTTAGGGTCACCTGTTTCATCTGGTGGTTATGGCCACCTTCTCTTGTCAGGACTGTGCTGTGTTTTCCCCAGCGAGAAGGCTTGTGCCCATTGTAATCCTTCAACACCCAGTTCAGCAGAGGTGTTTGACTAATGACAAAGAGCTGATTTGAAGAGGATGTTTCATTATATGTTTCCAGAAAATATGTTTATACTCAGTGCTGTTATTGCCTTTTACTGTCTTAAATTAAAAGAGATACAGAATCACCCCAAAACACAGGGGCACAGCAGTTTCTTCAGGTGTCCTCTCTATTTGGTATTAAATAGGACCTCTTGATTTTCTTCTCCTCTGCTTTTTTGTCCAGATGTTTGCTTTTAGTCTTTTAAAGCCCACTTAACATAAATATTGTCTTTACTAATTTTTTGTGCACTTCTATTGCTTTTCTGTGAATTCTTGCTGCAAAATCCTTCTCACACAGGAGCCAAAATGGGTGCAATTATTTTTGAAGAAAACCACCACCTGTTATACTGGTCTCTGTTGGTTTCCCAATGCAGCACTAACAACCTTGGTAGACTCTGCTATTTTGTTGACATTTTTAGCAGGACTCTGCACTGAGCAGATGTTTCTCATTGCGCTGTCTCGCTCAGGATTCCTTAGCTCATTTCCTGAACAGTAGTGCTGCAGTTGCATCTTGCCAGTCCAAAGCTCATAGAAATCGCATCTTTCCACACATGTCATGTCTTGCCAGTCCTCAGATTCTCCTCAGTTTGGCTGCCCTGTTGCTGGGCCCTCCTGTCTGGGGTCAGGTCATGTCTCCTGATATCCTGTACAAAACCGTCTCAAGCTCAACTGGATTTTAAAGCCTGTCTCAGTCTCTGCAGTATCCATCTTCAAAGAGTTTGCTCCGACTGGCAGTGGCTGAGTGAGGCTGGCCTGTAATTGCCTTGGAGCAGCTGGAGCAGCCACTTGTCTGGGCATCAGCATGGAGAGCTTGGACACATCCCTCTGATCTTAATGTTCCCAGCTTGGATGCCGAGTCAGTGTGAGGGAGAAGGGAAGGAAAATAGCATTTAAATGGGTGGGGGGTGGCACAAGTGGAGCTGGACAGTAATAGCAGGGGAGGTGAGGAGGAGCTGGTAAGGGCAGAGAAGGCAGTGCCGAAGCCTGGGGATGTGAAGGTCAGACACGCAGGATTGTGTTGAGGGGAAATAGAGGAGCAAGGGTCAAGAAGTGGTGGTGAGGAAGAGCAGCTGCAAGTACTGTTCTGTCCAGCAAAAGTTATGAAGTTAACCAACACTACCTGAAAGTCAACTGTGACTCGTGGGACAGCACTGTATGGTTGCAATGCAGAGAGGCTAGAACCAGTGCCAGTATCCTGTTCTCCTCTTTGGGGAACAGGAGCGCCCAATGTGTCTCCCTTGCTGCTGCTCAGACAAGTTTTCTAAAGTGTGCTGATCCACACCACCATGGCTGTGGGGTCACGACAGCTTGTTCATCCACAGAACATCAACTAGTACCTAACAAAGTACTCTTTTGGAGCAAGGTTCTTCTCCCCCTCTACTCTGCCTTAGTTAGGCTGCATGTTAATATTGCATCCAGTTCCAAGCCTCCATAGTTCAAAAGCGGTAGGTAGGGAGCTACTGGACAGAGTCCAGTGCAAAGTTGCTGAGATGATCAGGGAGCTGGAGTATCTGCCTTAGGAGGAGAGTCTGAGAGCTGAGGCTGTTTAGCCTGGAGAGGAGTTGCCTGAGGGGAGATCTCATTGATGCTTACAAATGTCTAAAGAATGAATGTCAGGATGATGAGACCAGAGTCTCCTTGGTGGTGCCTGGTGATGGGACAATGTGCATCAATTGGAACATTAAAAGGATCAATTTGGATATAAGGAAAAGCATTTTAACGCTGAGGGTAATGGAACTGGAACAGGCTGCCCAGAGAGGTTGTGGATTCTCCTGCTCTGGAGATACTCAAAACCCACCTGGATGTGTTCCTGTGTGGTCTGCTCTAGGAGAACCTGCTCTACCAGAGGGGTTGGACTAGATGGTCTCCAGAGGTCCCTTCCAACCCCTACCATTCAGTGATTCTATCCCCTGCTGCTGAAGTAGATGCTGAATTATTCCTTTGGTTTTAGCAATGTGCCAAAGGCTTTCCCTTGTCAGAGATGTATTTGATTTTTCAGATTAAATTGGCTCACATCAGGGTTCCACACTCCTGTTCCCATCTCATCTCCTTTTCTTCTCTCAAGAAGTGGGAGGTGTCCCTGCAGGGGGATTGGAACTTAGATGATTGTTAAGGTGCCTTCCAAACCAAACTTTTCTATGAAAAAAAAAAAGAGCAGAGGACAGAAAACCAACAGAACATTAATTCAGTGCAAAGTTATCCAGTGCTGCTCCCTTGTACTTAGTTTTCTGTTGGCCTGTTGCAGAGGCCGTATTCAGTTCTCTGCTGATAAATAATGCACAACTTCAGAAAATAAAAATTTAAGATGTTGGGATGGATTTCAGTCACTGGTGTCCTCACAGTTCACCTTCCTCATGGAGCTGAGCGCAGACATTAGTATTGTAGGAGGACTATAAGTTATCTTAGAGGGCTGTTTGCCTTCCTGTCTGGTAAAAAGACAAGATGTGACTCAGAATTCTGCTGCTGTGTCTCTCATGCATTGTGTTTCTCAGAGGAGCTGGAAATGGCCATGTCTTGGCCACCTAAGTGACGTAGTCTCATAGTTTAGGGTAGTACTGCACTTAAATAGAGATGTTATAGCAACTGTTTTGTGTTCTACAGCTGGGTTGTTAAATATGAGGCTTGACTGCAGACCTGCCTGCTCTATGACAGTGGCAGAGACTTTAGATCACTTAAATGGGGAGGGACAGGATCTTTTGTAGTCCAGCCCTTCTGCTGGAAGCTGCTCAGTTTCCTGTGTCCACTCTTCCCGTTCCACAACGAATTGTTAAAATGGGAAGAGAAAAACCTCAGACCATCCAAATCTTCATGGTTTCAAAGGCAATTAAAGCAACCCCAAAAGTTAAGAAACCAGATTGCAAATAGAGAACCCTCAGGCAAGTATTTTGGGAGGGGAAATATGTTTTCTGAGCACCCAAGTAATGCGTTTGCACGCCTAGAAGTGGATCTTGGTGCCTGGTGGTTCCCTGGGGTAGGTGCTGTCATTAGCTGCCACGGATGAGGTTGTCAAGTCTGGTTTAAATTAAGCTGGGGCAGATGGAGAGTTGAGCTCAACTCCTCTGAGCAGACACTCGCTCCCCTCGTCCCACACCGCAGCAGTGTGGCGTAACACCGACTTTGCAGAAACATGCTTTATTAATAACGAAATTGTGATTAGAACTGAATGAGCAATGAGGTGGGATTTGCAAATTACTTAAAAATTATTGCACTTAATTAGAGCTAGACCTGTGAAGCAGCTAAGAAGGGCTCCCTTTCCCTGTGCTGCCGATTTTATTAGCCAGCTTCCTCAGGCTCCCTGTCACCCTGTCCCACCCGCTGCCACTCGTGAAGCCCTCCCAGCAGCGCTGCCCATCAGAGTGAAGTTTTGCAGGACTCTGCAGATGTGTCCCAGTGACAGTGCTGCCCTGATGTCCTTGCTGAGCGATGGGATCTGGCCATGACATTTCATTATGCTGATTTTAAGTGGCGTGAGTAAAACTTGTGGACAGGCTCCAGTCTTTGAGGGGGAGGAAAGAGTTGAAAAAGCAAGCCATAAATTAAAATAATAACAGTATGGGCCAACAAACCGCACACACATGTACAACAGAGTCACCCTAATAAATACATTCACTTTGATTTACGGTGTTGTGATAATCCATACCGTCATCCTCTCGGTAGTTGGGAGGTTTTTTTTTGTCTGGTGATGAAGGACAAAATCAATGTTGGGTCCTTTTATTCTTTTAATAAGAAGAAAATAATTCCCCCTCTGTGTTCTGCCAGTCTTGGGAGTTGGCTTCAAAACCGGTATAAATCTGTAAAAATGTATTAGTGCCTTAGGATCTTCTTCCTCCTGCTCCTGGAGGAGGGTTTTCCTGAAGAGTTCTGTCTGTGAGCTTCAGCTCATAAACCTGGTTGCTATAACTCACCTTCCCATTCCTTTCATGGCAATTTGGCTGGTGATTGCCTGCGGTGCCACCGTAGCCTGTTGCTGGGAAGGGTGATGGGTACAAGCGGAAGGGGTGGGGGCTGGAGAAGGGGTGACTCTGCAAAGGCGGCAGAGCAAACTCTTGCACAAATGGCCAACGGGGGGTGAGAAGTGCAGATGTTTAACTTTCTAATGCAATAGTAATGACACTGAAATATAAATAAGGCCAAGGGAGTGTCGTTTGTCACAAGGATCTTCTGGTGCTCCATGAGCAAAGTGTTAGTGAGATGTGACCCCCTTGCTGGGGAGGGGCAGCAGGAAGTGGCAGATGACAGGAGGGGAAAAAGATGAGGAGATGTGAGCCATGAGTAAACTGTGGCACGGCTGTTGGAGGTGCCACGGTTGCCCTGGCTGTTCTGCCAACACAGCAGAAGCTTTATGCCCTGTCTCCCCCCAAAAAGCCTGTGCAGGTTGGGGCTCTTGGTTGCCTGTGGCTGCCTAGCTGGGCTCTCCCCATGTGTTGTGTGATTTGGAGGGCAACTGCAATTAAACCTTCCCAACCTGCAGCCTGACCTGCAGGCAGCTCAGTGCAGGCAGGGAAAGAGCTCTGATCCTGTGGTGCCCACCAGAGAGAAAACCCAAGTGGAAATGAAACCAGGCTGGCAGGGCGCAGCGTATTCTATATTTCATGTAGTATCTTTGTATTGAACAGTGGTGAATAGAGAAATGCTTTTATGGATTCGATTCCCTTGAAGTTAATAACCCACCTAAAATCCTGTTTTAAGGATAGATCAAA
This sequence comes from Upupa epops, assembly GCA_013397515.1. NCBI lineage: Eukaryota > Metazoa > Chordata > Aves > Bucerotiformes > Upupidae > Upupa > Upupa epops. The sequence goes on from VZRI01002665.1 coordinate 369,001, forward strand.
TGTCCTTTGGACCCATCAGAAGTAGTTACTCCTTTCTAATACATCTGTTTCCCTCATTCGATGCATTCTTGACAATATATTTAGAGAACACTGTGCTGAAATTGATAAAAAACTGATACAATTAGCCCATTCTATTTACTTGCGATGCTGCTTTAGTACCAGTCTCATCAACATGGTATTTCTGTAGAGAGATTGTTGCAATCTTAGAAATGCTTTTCCAGGTATAAATCGACTGTCTTAAAATTCCTCTTTCACCTGTATTCAACCAAGAATATTTAGAGAAGTTAAACACAAGCTACTTATGGCATTAGCTGATGAGTAATTGAATATATATGCTTTGTGGTGCTTTATTCTGAAATATATTTCATTATCTTTAAGACCATTGGCTAATACTTTTAAGTTTGGTGATGAAAGAGTGTGGCCCTGGGCACAGTGTGAACACAGTTACTGAGCCCAAGCATAGGCTACTGCTGGGGCTGTGTAAGCAAACAGCAGCTCTTACTGTGGTGGTGTGTATATATAGTACAGCCCTGGAATAGAAGTTGTAAAGCTTGTGCATAGAAACCACTATTATTTCCAGATAGAATTATCAGGGTAAAGCTAACAATAATGTATTTTTTTTTACATTTGAAAGAAACCCTGTTCCATGTTAGATGTAGGCCTTTGTCACAGACACAGCTCAACAAAGCTGCAACTGCTGCCGCTGAGGAAGCTATGTGTGTTATCTATGTGTATCGGGAAAGAATATTGCACGCCCTAAGTTCCAGAAACGGGAAGACAGAGTGAGGGAAGATGTAAGCCATCCCTGCAGCCTTCACCTGGCACAGCGCAGGCAGACTTGGGTAGATTGGAGTGATGCTGGACCTCCCTGGAGCTGGCAATGTCCAGTGGGTACCTCCAGGCGTCATATCCCACAGGATCAGGCAGAGGGATTCCCCTCCCTCTGAGTACAACTGTGCTTTTGCACTTAAAAGACCATTTCTCTCCAGCCCTGAAGCATCCTTGTTCTTGCTCCTGGTCCAGGACCTGATTTTAACATGATTGGCGAAAGCCTTGTGCTTTTTAAATCGCTTTCCTGCGGCCTTTAACCCCAGCAGATTACATTTTTGGGAACTACAGAGGACAAGCCTGCTGCCAGAGCAGAAAATCAAATTTTTTGATGTGATGTTGTTGCATTAAAAGGGCCAATCTTGTGTCATGTAACATGTGAATAATGGGACTAGCGTGTGATGTCAAAAATTTCCAACTGCCTCATAAATAAATGCAGTCCCGCCCCTCCCCCGGAAAGGTCACCCTGCTTGAACCCCAGCTCGCATCCCAAATTACCAACGCGCTTAGAGTCAAGGTTAAAGGTACAGTATCCCCTTTCAAAAGGCACATGTCAGTGTCTGTGCTGGGAATGATAAATAATGCTTGAAACAGGCTATCCATTTCCAAGGACCCTGCCCCCCTCTCTGTTGTGCCGAACTTTGCTGATGGTCTGGTGCTGGGGAGAGAGGAGCAGATACTTTGCTCTGCAGTGGGTGCTGACTTGCCGTGATTTTGGCTGTGCTCACGCATGCTCTGGCCACAGGCAGCTCAGCCTCTCGGACCCTGGCAAGGTCTCTTGCAGCATCTGCTGGGTCACTGGGCTGGGGAAGCCTGTAAATGTCACTGCCCTTAACCCAGCAAAGCTATTCAGATAGCTAATTTCACACATTTAAGTGTTTAAAGCTTTATGTGCACACAGGTCATTAAGGCTGCGAAATCAAGCAACAAACCAAAAAACTCTGGAAGAGCCAACATTTGCTCATACAACCCCTGTTCACCCTCCCTGGGCAAATGTGTCTGGTCCAGCCTTAAATCATATTGGCTCACAATGCTTATTTTAGAGAAGCCTTGGCTTGGGGACAGGGGTGCTCACAGTACAGGTGACATCGCACATTTCCTCTTACCCTCCCTGTTCCCACCTCTGTGCTTACAACAGCTGAGCAACTCGCTGGCTGCTTAGTTCATTTCTTCCTCAATTCATTGAGGAATCATCTATTGAGGTGGTTGGGAAGGTATCCCCACCATTTCTGTGTGAAATCCCGTGTTGTTTGTATGGCTTAAAGCCCAAATAAATCACCGGGGCGCTGTGGTTAAGGTCACGTACATAAGTTACGTATCTGACTCTGCTTTAAATGAGGCCGTGCATCTATAACCAACAGATAATTTTGTTCTTCAGCACCAGCCCATCGTGTGCTCCGCTGTGTGCACTAAATGAGGTCAGGCTCCTGGAGAACGGAGGCAAATTAGCATCTAATTCAGGCATGTGCAACAATGCTTATGCAACAGAGGGACAAATTAAGGTTGAATAGGTAAATTTAATGATAGTGTTTTCTAGGGTTTTGCAACTTTAGCATTTTATACAGAGCTTTTTAAATATGAGCCACACGTGGTCTTCAAAAGGCAACCATGAAAGCCAGTGTTTTCTGTGGAGCACTTGTGAACCAGGAGGGTTCACTCAACTGGCTTGACCAAATGACTTCCAGCAGCTGAGGGGCTGAAGGACACTTTTAGCTTGTTGGCTGCATCTTTAGATTTAACAGTTTCCAGAGACCTTCTTTGTTTTCCAGGCTTGCTACTAATATTGGGTTTGTCTTGGATCTCAGGCAGCTTGAGCATTTGGAGGGGGGTGGTGTCAGTGGCCTTTCTTGCAATGGAGAGCCATAGCAGGAGGCAGATGTCACCTGAGGTGGCATCCACATGACCTTGGAGATAGGCGCAGAGGTTTGAGTGAGCAATTGCAGTTCTCTGCAGAGCCAGTGGAGATGGATAAACCCTTTCAGAAACCAGCTAGGACAGGTTGGGGAGGTTCCTGCTCCTCTCCAGAGAGCTATTTGTCTGGTGGACCTTGGTCACACTCTGCCACATCATTCTCTCTCTAGTGACAGCAAAGGCGCACAAGCTGATTAGATCAGACTTACCAACAAGTTGAGTGTCCCAGTGGGGAAAATGAATTCCATCCTTGAGCTCCTCAAATGCCCACGGCTGCCTGTCACCCCCTGTCCCCACAAAACCTGCTAGGTCTTTGGGGAAAGTGGATGGGTGACCTCTACCCTAAGAAAAGAGACATCCCCTGATGCTGCTGTTACTTAACTAAGGGATGAATGGAGATGATGCCACCAGACCAAGTGGGATCATTAGCCACATGTGCATTATTAACCAGCAGCTATGATGCCGTTTTTGTGTGCTTAGATGATGAATCAAGTTTTTAGGAAGCATCTGTGTGGTATCTCCTGGTGTGTGTTTTCACATGGTTCCTGCTAGCAGTTAACTGCCTGGCAGCCACATCTGACCAGAGTGTAGCAAAGTTAAATCTGTTGGGCTAATAGCAAGGGATGTGTGAGGAGCTTTTGAAAGAACTTTAAAAAAGGTAATAAATTCAATGGTATTTTAAGAATGTGAAAGCTTTTTTTTTTTTTAGAAGAGTTTATTTTAAGAAAGCTTTTTCCATCTCTGTCTCTGTACTAATGAAATGTGTTTGTGGTGGGTCACTTTCCTGAGCTACAAGGGCAGTCATTCTCAGTGTGAAGCTTCTCCCCTGCTCAAGCAATACCCAATCTTCTCTTTCTTTTTTTGTAAGGTTTTTGGTTAAACTATATTTGTGCTAACAGCATCTGAGGTAACTGGGCACATAAGCCCCTATGTTTACTTAAATAGAATGAATGGGCTTTTATGGAATTAAGTCTGTGAAGAGGCTGGGAATCAGTGTTAGCTCTCAGTGCTGTCGGTGGCTGTGACTCCCATTGCACGTGCACTGGCTTGCTGAGTCCTGTCTCCTCCAGAGTGGAGCTGAAGCTGGGACCTTCCCCAGCGCTGTGGTGTGCCAGAAGCCCGCGCCCTGGGAACGCGCCCGCTGACCTGCTCTGTGTAACAGCCGTCAACCCCAAACCCGACCGAAGCAGCTACATCTGTTTTGGCTTTGTTCGCAAGGCAGAGGGGAGGGAGGTGCACTCTGTGGTCAAGGGCCAAACTACATGTCATATTTCATTACCTTCATTAGCTACTACAGAAGGCCGTGTTAAAAGGAAGAAGGTTGTGGTTAACTCTTCAGCTGCCAGCTTTTTTAAAAAAGAATCAGTTTTAACTCCACTTCCTGCTCTTCTCAGTGTTTCTTTACCTTTGTTTTTTGCTTATCGGACTCATAAATCATGTTTATGCCCAGGATTTTGTCTCCTTAGTGTAAAGGAGGCAGCAAGCAGCCGTTCTGTTCCCAGATAGCTGCTTGGATGATGGCTGAACCATCTGGAAACAGTTATGGGAACAGTAGTGTAAACCCAAAAGGGAAAGTGTATTTAGCATTAATAAAACTTTCCTTTTTGTTTTGTCCACAGTTGTCTTTTTCTTTTCTACTTCATGTTATACTGTTGATTTAATATTGTTGGCTTCTTTTGGGGGAGGTGGCGGTGAAAGGGCATTTTGTGATTGTGGTAAGGTGGGGTGAATTTGACTCTGGTTCAAGATAGAATTTCTTAGCATCATGAAAAAGAAGAAAAAAATCCCCTCTGCACCGCTTATATAAAATGTAGCATGGAGATGCTTTACCATGTGAGGTAATTGCTCGGATATCTTTGTTAGAGTTAGTTGGCTTCAAACAGTATTTAAACACATTAGTCCAGGCAGACCAGTGATGGTACAACATGTTTAAAACTCTTATGGGTCTGGAGTTGAGGGACATGGTTTAGCAGTGGGCTTTGTATACTTGGGTTCGTGAGTGGACTTGGTCTTAAAGGTCTTTTCCAATCTAAATCATTCTATATTCCTATGAGAGGAGCGTGTGTAACTGTGCCACACTGTATGGCTTGTTACCAAGAGTATCTTCTCATTCAATGTCACTCTCACCATGGCACTACCGGTGCATCCACGGGTACTGACAATATGCCGACTATTTCCAGAAGGAAACGGCATGAGCCTTAGAGAACTAGTTTCACTGGGAGGCATGCAGGAACTTGGGATGGGCAGGAAATTGGGGCTTCCTCATCCCTTACACTGCTGGAGGCTGAGAATTCCTTTGGCTCTTACTGATGCTCCTGGTTTTGGTGTTAGGGGTGTTAGTGAGTCTTGCTCTGAGAGGAAGGAATCTGAGCGCTGGTACCAGCTGTCTGTAACTTGCCAACTAACATTTTCACTGCAGTTTCTCATAGCCCGGTGCTTCTGGAGGTGAAGAAATAGGATTCTTATTTTTCTTTCAAAATCTGTTCTTTAATACAGCAAGTGTGTGAAACTCTGCAAGCCAGCATGTTGGATTCAGAGCCTGAGAATCACATACAACACATGTATTCTGAACAGTGTTTGGAAAGACCTTTAGGAGGCAAACTGTGAAAGCTCAAACTGAACACTGGTTAGAAGATGTTAGGAATGGATGAACAGCTGCAGATGTTGTCTCCTTGATATTTCTGCGTTGCGGTTTGACAGTAGGAACAAACCCAAATTGCATGTTAATTAGTAAAAGAAATTATTGAGCAAGAGACTATAAAACTGATACCATTTCCCTTCAGTCTGTAAATCTCTTTTTCACAGGCAAGTATCTGTTTGTTATTTGTTCTAGTGTTTTTACACAGATCTCTTGAGACGTAATCTGCACCGAGGCAAGACAGCGTAGCAGGATTAAGATTTAGCTCTTTATCTGATAGCGACAGCGCATCCACTATCTTCCCTGTTCTTAAAATCCTGGAAAACTGTATTCTGAAATTACTCAAATGTTTTAAAGGGCACATGTGAGGGGCGCGTTTCTACGCTGCTGTGCCTGTAATGTCATCGATCCGATGGTGCTTTTTTCTCAAAATCTGACTCCAAATAAAAATTTTCATTAGATTTTTACCTGGCTGTGTTTGGGCTGCCACAGATGCCTGCTGCTTCAAAATGGTTTGCCTTTAGAAATGGGTGCTTTTAACAGGAATAGCCACACAACCATGGCCACAGTAGTGGAAATGTGGCGTGATTAAAAAATGAGGCAGAACAGCAAAATACTGCTTTTAATTTATCATTTAGTAGTAGAAAAAGGCTTGTTTACTATTTTTTTTTTCTTCTGTGCTCCTAAGACTTTCAGCCATTACTTTGAAATGTATTTTATAATAAAACCTCAGTGGTTATGTTGCCTAGGGCTTTAGTGTCCATTTTCAAGAAAGGAAGTATTTTTAAGCTTAAAAATTTTTTTTCTGTTGACTGATTACATTTCAGCACTGTAGTTGGATGCTGCTGCCTTGAAATATACTTACTTAGAGCAGAGATTTAGAAAGAATTCATTCTGATCCTATGACTCAAAAAGCTTCGGTAACTCCTGTGTGTTATTCATACAATAGAATTGTTTTATTCTGTTTCAAGCAATTAATTTAATTTTACAAGCCTGGTGCGTGCTGTCATGGGTATTTTGAAAGGTGAATCTGTTCACTTCCATAAATCCAGTTGCAAGCCATGTGTGCATGATGTATGTGTCCAGCTCACATGTCTCATCGGAGCTGCCCTTTGGTCATTGGTGACTGACGTGAGATGACAGGCTACATCTCTCCAGCTCCCGATGCTACCTGGGGCTGTCTCCTGCAGACCCCCAAGGTAGGAACATCTGCCCTGTTTCTGCTTAGAGAGTAGCCTCAGGGGCTGCCTGGTGTGTAGAGCTGCCCACCCCATTGGGTCTTTCTGCCCAGTGAGGCATCCGTAGCACTAGGTGTCAAGGCGAGTTTGTTGGTGCCATGGGAAGTGTAGAGCCAGGTGTGCTGTTTGTGCTGGACCTTCTTCTGCCACTGTCCTCTTCTAGGTGAGGCTCTCCTGAGGAGAGGGAGGGGGCTGACACCACTGCTGAAGCCAAACCCAATCTTGTCATGTGCAACAATTTCCTTTGATGTGTATGCTGCAGTCTTTGCAGGCCAGGGTGGAATGCTCTGTTCTTGCCAAGAGATTTGTGGACATAATTCAGTTTAGTTGTGAGTCATGTCCAGCCTCTACTCTGTGAGAATCACAAAGCTGTACCAGCTTGTCAATGAGAAGACTTTGCTCTTGGTCCTGCGGCTAATGTGTTAACTGGGAGCCATGCTAATCCCTGAGATGAAAACTCGCAGAAAGACAGGGATTGTCAGGAGCAGCCTCTCAGGCTGTGGCTCCTACAGTATGACCTCAAATCAATTCTCTTCCATGTCAAGAGTGTTTGGCCTTAGACACAACAGACACAGTCACATTTCATTGCAAAGTGAGGTTTCAAAGCCCTGTTTGCCCAGGTGCTCGTTCAGTTGTCCTTAGTAGGAGGACCTCAGGCAACTCTGTGCAGTGCAAACCAGAAATAAACTCTCGCATGCCTGCGCTGAGTGCTCCCCAGAGCCTGGAGGCCTGATCTCAGCCATTGCTGCCTGACCCTCTGCCCACAGATGCTTCCAGTGGGCAACCCTCGGCTCAGAGTGAGCACTGTGTTAAAGTGAAAAAGGAAATGGGAGCACACGGCAGGGTCAACTGGCATCTGCAAAGATGTGTCCAGACGATGAGCTGGAAGTAGATCCCTCCTTTATCAATCCAGTTCCCCCTAAAACCTCCATTAAACCATAATCATTCATACTTATCTACATGGAAATACCTAGACCATTCCTCTTGTTCCCCAGGGATAAACAAATACCTGTACAAGTGCCAGATGAGATCTACTGCAAACACAAAGATGTTACAGACTAATGAAGGTGTGCCATATAACACTGATGACTTTTTCAAGGTTACACCTGGTGAGCACACCCAAAGTTAGGGGTGCTCTGACATGAAGAAGACTCCTAATTATCATATGTTAGAGAATTAAGTTCTAGAATTATTTTCACAAAGTTTGCTTGCTTTTTCTCAGCATCTACACAGGAGGTTGAGGGGGATGCATGGAAGAAGCTGTCACTTTGCTGCTGTGAGAATACACAGGAGGTGAACTGTAGATGAAACACACTGGATCTGCAGAGATAAGGGGAAGATACTTGCTTCCAGCTGCAGGTGTCACACAGCAAGACTTTGGGTTTCCTCACTCACCATTCTCTAGGGCTTTATCTTCAGGATCCAAGATAAACTGAAAACAAGAATCACAGAATGTTAGGAATTGGAAGGGACCTTGGAAGATCATCTAGTCCAATCCCCTACCAGAGCAGGATCACTCAGATCATGTCATACAAGAATCTGCAGGTCTGTCTCTTCCAGCCAACAGGCTGGTCTGCTTGCCTGGCTGTTGAATGGTGATGTCCGCGGTGTCTGTTAAACAGGAGCTGAATTTAATCATTGGGTGATTTGTTATTCCTGTAAGGCAGGATGATGTTTACTCAACTTTGTGCTACTGCTTTCAAAGCCTGGCTGGAGGAAGCCTGAATGTGTGAGGTGTTACTACTGCTGTGACATTGTCATCTCATTTCCACGGGTGTTCAGACTGTCGGAAGTATTTACTAAGTTTATGTGTAGGTGCAAGTAAAACGGCTGAGGAAAAAAAGCACTCTAGATAATGGGTGTCCACTGCAGCTCTCCTTTGACCACAAGTCTCTCTTTACGCTCTTCCAAAGACTGGAGTTCAGAGCTGGTGTTGATGAGGAGCTTGGTGTGTTGGCAGGACCATGCAGGGCTGGAAGAATGATATATTGGGGCTAATGTAATTTGTGAGTGAGGGACATTGTTCAGGTGCTGTACGAAAGTGCTTACTTCCTGCCTCTAACCAGAGCTATCAGTATATCAATTTCAAAATGAGCAGTTCAAATTAAAAGCTAAACTAAAAGAAACCTGGCTGCATCTGGGACTTGTCAGAAGCCTCATTCCGATATGCCATTGTCACATTTTCCAAAAGCCTGAAGATATGGAAGATAATTATCCCATCCCATAGACAAGTCTATTTGTTCCTTAAACCAGTCACTTCTATGGCTGTACAATTTGAGTCTCTTTTTAACTCCTCGTTTAAAGGGTACAATAGATTTACTGGGTTGCCACTCTCCTTGAATTTACTGTTTGTATATGCTGCAAATGTAAACACTTTGTAAAGTTAAGTTTGGATTCCTTTGGTCCCAGATCACCTTATAAATCTGAGTAGATGCTCCATTGTGCCTCTTAAACTAACAAGTCTGTCATGCCAGTCACAGCATTTAAGGGAGAATTTACACCGTCTGTTGAAGATGTATCTTCTGCTACTTTTGCTGATGTTGCAGCAGATGTGGCTCCTGGTGATCAGTGTAAGTATAGAAGTCCCTCAGCCCCACTCCAGAGATAACAGACATTCCATGGCCCAGCCTGTCAGTGGGTAACCAGTAAATGCTAGGCTGCGACCCCTGTCGTTTCCTACCGCTCTTTTTGCTTGATAGATGTGGCAAGAAACAAGGTTGTAGAAGAATGGGTTTTGGTCTCTTCTCACAAGCAACAAGTGATAAGACAAGAGAAAAAGGCCTCAGGTTGGGCCAGGGGAAGCTTAGGTTCAACACTAGAAAGAACTTCTTCGTTGAAAGGGTCCTCAGGCATTGAAAGTGGCTGCCCAGTGAGGAGGCTGAATTGCCATCCCTGGATGTGTGTAGAAGTTAGGTGCATATGGAGTTTAGGGACAGGGTTTAATGGGGGGCTTGGGACAGTGGGTTAGCAGTTGGGCTCAGTCTTGAAAATCTTTTCAAACCTGAATGCAATTGCGTGAAGTATCTTGAGTTGGGTCACACCATAGATATTTCTGAGCTGACAGGTGCTGTAGAGTTTTGCTTCTGTTCTTTGATTGTGCTTGGGACAGGCATGACAGGAGCAGCATGGGCTCTGTGATGTAATTGTTGGGACCACTGGACTGCCCACGTGTTTGGGTGGAAGTTTACCTCGTGTTGTGCAGCATCTGCCCACCCATTCAGATATTTGGGCTGCAGATCATCAACTGGCTACAGGAATAGAAGCCAGAGAGTAGTCTCGTTAACCACGACAGAGTATAGTTGGTGGCCTGTATCTAATGGGGTCCCCCAAGGATTGGTAGTGGGACCAGTCCTCTTCAATCTATTCCTTATTGAGCTGGATGAGGGATTAGGGTGCACTGTCAGCAAGTTTGCTGATGACACAAAGCTGGGTGGTGTCACCCACAACCCAGTAGACTNAGGAGGGGTTTGGTTAGCAGATCAAGGGAGGTTCTTCTTCCCCTCTACTGTGCACTATTGAGGCCGCATCTGGAGGATTGTGTCCAGTTCTGGGCCCCTCAGTTCAAGAAGGACACAGAGCTGCTGCAGGGAGTCCAGCATAGAGCAACAAAGATGATGAAGGAAGAGGAGCACCTCCCTTATGAGGAGACACTGAGGGAGCTGGGTCTCTTTAGCTTGGAGAAGAGGAGGCTGAGGGGGGACCTCATTAATGTGAGGGGTAGGTGTCAGGAGGATGGAGCCAGGCTCTTCTCAAGGTCATCTAGTGATAGGACAAGGGGCAGTGGGTGCAAGCTGGAACAGAGGAGGTTCCAAATAAATATCAGAAGGAACTTCTTCCCAGTGAGGGTGATGGAGCACTGGAACAGGCTGCCCAGGGGTGTTGTGGAGTCTCCTGTGGAGACATTCCAGACCCACCTGGGTCTGTTCCTGTGCAGCTTGGTCTAGGTGATCCTGCTGTGGCAGGAGGATTGGACTAGATGATCTTCCGAGGTGTTGTCCGATTCCCTAATGATTCTATGACTAAAATCACGTTGTCTAGACTGGCTCCCAAATTCTTACATACTTCATGGAGCTGTGAAAATACACAACCTTGACCATTCCGCACATCACCTTCCCTCCTTCCTGCTCTTACCTCTTGTGTGGACTTGTCGACGTCAACCCATTACAAAGGACTTTCTGGAAAGTGGGTTTCTGTTGTGTGGTGCCTTGATGATGGTGCCTTCATGTCCTGTTTCCCTAGTTAAAGCCTCTGTAATGATCAGCCTGTGCTCTCTCATTGTCGGGTTTGAGAGCTGGATTCTTTGCCAAAAATCCTGACATGCACAAATATGAAATGTTCTGCAGAGAAACAGAAATCACATGTAAGCATTTGAGCTGATGCAAATGTTTTTCTCTGAAGAATTTATTTTCTAACAGTCAGGTCTCAGCATCCCTTAGTATACCCTGTGGAATCTGGTAAGATACCCCTGAGAACATCTGGTTAATCTGAATTAGAGCAGATTTCTTGCTCAGCCAATGTGAAGTAGGGGTAAGAGGCAGAGACCTGACCATCCATCCTAATGCCGGTGGTTGCTTCCCAGCAAACCAGCTCATTTTGCTGTCTGGGTCCTGCCCTTCTGGTCCCTGTTGGGCCTTGTTTGGTCCCTTTGTTAGCAGCTAAGAAGCTCTACTGACAGTTTGTGCTGGTCTAGCAGTCTGTACCCCCAAGCGCTGAACCAGCTTTAGGAATGCTGGATGTGGTGGTGGCTTCAGGTTTGGTTTCCTGCTGTGTTCTGTCCAACTCCCAACTTGTTTGGTATAGAGTCCCAGGTGCTGCCTGAGTCTCCTGGGCAGGTCTGCATGAATCCAGGTCGTTGGCTACAGAAATCACTGGGTTTTGGGGAAGAATTTCGTGGACACATACCTTCTCTTGCCCCCAGTGAGCCTAGGACATTGGAGTAGTGCCTGCTGTTGTGGTGTGTTGTCCTGGGGAGGCTGAATGATTTGCAAAGGACCTGTTGGGAAGGGGAGTTGGGGAGGGTGGTGACTTAACCAGCTGCAGCCCCCATCACAATAATCTTCACAGTGGCTAAAAGAAAACTGTAGATGCCCATTTGTACTAGGGAAGGAAAAATATAAATTTCAGGAGTGGAAGGAAGGAGAGCTAAGGGATTGCCTTTCTTTACATTAATATAAGATGAAGATTAATTCTGCTAGCAGGATTCTGTCGTCTTGTCAGAATTCAGTGATTTTCCATTTGGATCAGTGCAGTGCCAGAATGTAAATCCCATCGCCTTGTGTCTTTCAAAATAAAATCAAAAAGCCTTACTGATTGCTTATATGGGCAGCTAGCACACCTTAAGAAGTAAGAAAGGTTCAGACAGGAATATAATAAGGCCCGGGAAAGTGGCAGCATGAAAGGGATGACCTTTATTTGCAATCATAGCTGAGATTTACAGTTTATTACTGATAGCTTTTATAAAGAGCCATTCAGTTCAGAGGTGAGAGGTTTGTCATCTGGAAATGCAATTAACTTTAGCCTTATCCCAATCCCCCTGGTCTTAGTGTGAGAGCAGCACTTCAGCAATATCATGATTTTCCCTCTAATTTCTTTTTTCCCTATATTTTTGTCTTTTATATCCCTTGTTCTTTGGCATAAATGCAGGTGCCTGTTTTTTGCTGCTATTATTTCATTATTATTAGATGCACTTTTGAATTTTTTATTAGATCCAACTTGATTTTTGAATGAGAAGATTTCAAAGAAGACTGACATTTAAACCTGAGAAGAACTAAGATAACTCATGGAAGGGAATTGTGCTATGTGTGTCAAAAATTAATTACAGACATGGAGAATCTAAAAAAAAATAAATGGGGGGGAGAAGAAATAGTTGCTCTTTAGACAGCAATGATCATTGCTCTTCCATACATAAAGTCCAGGTACAGACACTCGTCTTTGCACTTGAACGATGGAGCCTTGATGTTTGGTTCTATACACTTACGTACACATCAGCCAGATGCGAATACACCCTGTGTGCCTTCGTATACACACACCAAGGAATACAGCACGAACAAATGAAAGTAGTTTTGGTATCCCTGCTGTGTATGCTCAAGAAATCCCTAAAGGTCTATTTTTGTTTCACAGGTTTGCTTTTATGGCCATCTCTTGTCTGTTAAGTCAGGTCTGTAGGAATTTAAGAGCCAGACACAAAAGCAAGAATTTAGTGCGCTTGGCCAGTTGGTTTAGGTTATTTGACATATAGTCCAGTATATTTTCCACAGTAGGTTCTGTCAGACAGATCAGAGGGGAGTGTGCCCGTGCCAGAGGCGTTAACCTAGCAGAGCAGGATCCTTTCCAGGGCTGGAGTTTCCTCACCCACTGCCATGGTGTGCCTGTGCGTGGCCCCACTGTGCCCTGAGGCACCAGTGGTGCAACCCTGCACTGGTCAAAGGGACTTCAGAAATTCCTCTGGGCTCTGCTTGCTCCTGGATAAACCAGAGCAGAATAATTACTGCCACTGTGGTTTTCATCCCTGCTTTATTGTGGCTATTATTTTCATCAGTGTTAGAGGTTAATATCCCTATTTTTCTCCTCTGCTGCCTGAACACAATAGGGGCTTAGTATAGAGTCAACCCAGGTAGCTGAGGCAGCGACACCATCTCCAGTGAGTCCAGTTAAAGCGTCTCTAATGAGGGTAGGAATGGCCCTGGCTGCAGCTCGTCCCAGTGGCACGTGAAGCTGGGGCCACTGTGGAGCGTTTCTTGTTTTATCTTGGGGAAAAAAGACAAAGACTGAATGTGGCATGAAACCGGGCGGGTGCAGAGTGCGGAACAGGGGGCTGCAGGAGCCCTGCACTGAGGAGCTACTTTAATTCTGTATCTCTGCTCATCCTGTCTAGCCAGGGCGTGCGTGAGGCACCTATCCCAGCGGTACCCAAGTGTCTAATAGAGTGGAGGAAAAGGCAGCCCGGTTTCAGTGTCCTTAAAAACACCTTTCTGTGGTGCAAACAAGTGTTAATGTGAAAGGGGAGATTGCCTCAAACAGCATGCTCTCAGACTGGAAAAGTAAACACTGCCCTTTGCTGCAGAAAGCTTTTGTTCTAAGGTGCTCTTTATCTTGATGATATTCCAGTCCAAAAAGCCTCCTTCTTGGCTCTTGACAGCAATAAAGAAACCTCGGTTGTATTTATAGATTTTTATTTTTTTTTCTTCCCAAAGATCCAGACCTTTTTTTTATTTTCCTTCCTTCCCACCCCCCCTTTATTTTTTAAGCTGAGTGCTTTTATCTCAGAACTCCTGGCTGTGCAGGAATGGTACTGCTGCTCTCAGTGTGATTATTTATTTTGTTTGGAGGCAGAGGATCTGTTTTTTCCTGAGCTGAGAAATGGGATCAGTTTGTAAATCCTGAGGTAAATCTATCCTGCTCACATGGACAGGGAACAGCAGCGGAGATGTTGGGTGTACAGCAGGACCGATGTTGTGTGGAAATAACTGTGCTCGGTGTTTCTTATTGCAGAATGGAAACAGAATAAGCTAATGTGTAAATAGGAGATAAACTTTTGTTTTGATGTTAATATCCAGGACAAACTCTTCAGTCCTGATTTTTATTTGTTTTCCTGTTCTGAGTATCAGGGGTGAAAAGAAATGAGTTCACAGATCATCAAGTAGCTGGCTCAGGTTTTGATCTATAAGGTGAAGAACAATTTCGGCAGCAGTTTTCCTCACAGCAGCCAGGTATGTTTGGAGAAGTCCATGGGAATAAGGCAAAATAAAACTAAAGGTACCATGTGCTGAAAGGCAAAATGAAAACCTATGCTCTGCCTTTGGGGTTACTGGGCTTGGTCTGCTGCTCAGCTTGCTGCTGCAGAAGTGGGAGCCAGCACCAGAACACTGGGCTCTGTGGGGATTGGGACAGAGGGACTGCACTTTGGGCAGTTCTGAAAAAGAAAATGGTGTCGAGTGTGCTGCTTTTGCCAACTGACAGTTTAAGCAGCATGGGCATGGGCCAACCCCCTCTCATCTGAATATTGCCTCTGCTTTTTAACAATGATGCCACTGAAGGTTCCCTTCCTTGACTGACCCATAGAGAAACAGGGTGCTAGGTGGTTCTATATATTAAAATAGACATATGGAAAAAGTATTACATACAGTCTATGAAGGAAGTCCTTAACTGGTTAAGAAACTGTTACAGTGATGGATATTACATTATCTAGTAAGCTAAGAAATAAAACAAGATAAAAATGCTTTTATCTTGTTTTTTTTGATGGAGAATAGATAATAATTAAGATTAATAACATCCCAATACTAAGTGTCATCTGCAGTTGGGCTTGTATGATCATTGTAGGTCTCTTCCAACTGAATTAGTCTATAAAAATCAGCATAAAGCCTATAATCATTCAGAATTTTCATTACGGATCTAGTAAAAGGCACAAAATCAAATGTGACTAATTGAGGTTCACCTCAACATTGGAAGCAGCAAATGATGATGGGATGGAAACCAGCTCTGGGAGCTTGGAAAAAACAGAAATACTTCAGGTATCAGAAGATAGTCAGCCCAAAGGAACGTAGCTTTGTGCCCAGACAGATGGGAAAGCAGCACACATCTAAAGTAAAGATTTAAAGAGATTGGGAAAAATGTTGTGGGTTTCAATCAAAACATCCCATTGCAATAAAAATGGCAATATTTTTTTCATATGTGAATATGCAGTGGGATTACGCTTAAAGCTAGGTCTGACAGTATGATCTACTCAGCTGGGGCACCCCGTGTCTAGAGGACTCTGTTTCTGCCTGGGAAGATGTAGAGAAATTCCCAAGCAGGAACCAGTGTCTTCCTCCCTGTGTGAGAGCCTTGGGAAATGCTGGGCTTTCCTCAGAGAGAGGGGGAAGAGGCCCTTTTGTGCAGTCAATGAGAAAAGCAAGTTTTCCTTCTGATTATTTAGCATTTTATAAAAATGTCTGAGATTTTCATGCAGTAGTGCAGTGCTGAGATAGATGATGAAAAAATGCCCTTGTTCGGTGGCAATTTTTCCCCATTTCCTATTGTCTTGGATCAGGACCCATGAGGAACCACGATGGGTGGGGAGATGTTGTGCCATTCCCTAGTTACTGCTCAAATCTATCTTCTGGTTGCAGATGCTCAGAGCAGACCCTCCCCTTGTTCCTGCATGGCTGTGCTGTTCTCCAGCTCTGGGGCATTTTTCATCCCCATCCCTGCCTGCTGCCACTGTGCCCCTGCCATGCTGCCAGCGAGGCACTTTGCCTCAAATGTGTGAACTGTGTGACAGCTAAGAAATGGTTAATAAATTTTATGGAGTCATTTAATCCACTAGAAAATATATTCACCGTGTGCAGTGTGGGAAATACTATCTGTTACTTCTTGACCACCTGAAAAGGTAAATGAACATAAATGCTGTGTGCTCATCCACAGAGACTTTAAAAATATATTACAATTTTTCTACGTTTCTACAATGTGTGTAGTGAATAAAAGTGAGAGAATTGCTAAAACTTGGAGAGGCCACACAGTCGGTCTGCTCTGGATCCATTCCCGTGGGTTCTGTCCTGCTCCCAGCCCAGCTGCCTGCCAGGTGGTTGCAGTCTGGGCAGGGATCCTACAACTAGCTTCCAAAACTCTCCAAACATTTTGGTGACGTCCCTTCTGCCTGGTTGTTTTCCAGGTTGACAGCATGTTTACTCCTGTCATGGATTAGCAATTCTGTTTCCAATTTTCTCCTGGTGGATCACGGGCAGGAGGATTTGCTGTGTTTTTCTTAGGAGTGTGAGGAATTAACTCTAGTCGAGGTGTCAGGTACCTCACATGGTGCCACTGCTGCTGTCTGTACAGCCTGTGGGTCACCACGTGTCACCTGCTCTTCAGTGGAGAGGCAGCAGAGTTTCTGTTAGTTCTCAGTGCATCTCATCAGAGGGTTTTGTGGAGTTGTACTTGTTTTAAGTCTTTGAGGCAGAGATATTCATACAGCTAATTATTTTTAAATGAAAGGCATTTGGGGCAAGAAGTAGCAAAGGAAATTTGCTTTTAATTTGTAGAAAGATTTAGAGTAAGAGCAGCAGGAACTTCCATGGCTAAAGGAATTAGGCTGTGCTGTTTTTTAGGGTTTGGTTGTGGGCTTTGTTTTTCAGAGAAAGTGAATTTTGGTACCAACTATCGGCACCTCAGCCCCCTTGGTGCAGGTCCCAGCTGATGCCTCTGTGCTGCTGGGCACAGGGGGCTGTGCTTGCATCGTAAGGCAGAGTTAACGAGACAATAAAACAAATACACTTGTAGAGCATCATCTATTCTACCTTACTCATTTGCAAATGAAACATAAATGGGTTCATGTGAAACACGGATAATAACCAAGATGTGGTAGGAAATTAATTAGAATTTATTTATAATTACACAGCTAACTCGAACCTGTTCGTTACACTATCTGTTTTTTAATTGCTTTCATTTTGTGACTTTCTTTAGACTTAGAAAAATATGGTAGCATTTAATTCAAGCATTCTGTGGAGTTTATACCTAGAAACACATGTTAAATCCAAGTGGGGTAATTTTTTGCAACTGGGAAATTACATTTTGAAAAATTAAGCACTTGGTGCTTTAGATACTTGGGGCTGAAGCTCTGGGGTGGAACTGAAGGTGCTTGTGAAATCCTGAAAAAAGGAAAAGGCATATAGCAATTTATTTCTAGATTGCCATCTCTCTCTCTGTACCTTTTCTTGTGTTCTGCTTTTGTGTGTGCGAAGGGTGAAGTTACACAAGGCACTGTGTAGACAGAGAATTTTTATCTTCAAAAATTTGCTTTTGTTCCAAATTGCACCAACCCCCTGCAAACAACCGATGAGTGCTGCCTTTGGGATTAAAATGCGTGTGTCACTATAAAATGCAATCTGTGCCCTTGACATGATTTGTTGTATTTCATAAATAAAATACCAGTCCAGTGATTCATACAGCTGTAAGTGCTCCTGAGGCCAGTTCTCGGAAGGTGTAGTCTGAAGGAGGCTCTGCAGAGCTGGGAGTGGAGACTCGAAATGCTGGGGTCTGTGTGACTGGTGGGTACCCCGATGCTGGTTGGTGTCAGTGGAAAGTGGTGTGCATTAGCTAATTTAATTATATACTATAGGGATATAGCCCCTATGTCATGGTCTAGCTTGGAATAACCTTGGCCATCCTCTACAAGCAAAAGGGCAGGAGCCTGAATAACTGGGCTGGACAATGCTGCAAAGGCATTTAGGTTCTCTCTCCAGGTACTCCTGTCAAATCCCAGGATAGAGGTGTGTGGGGGGACACCACAGCCCAGTGGTGCTGCCACTGCTCCAAGCTGTACCTGCTAGAGCGACCTTCAGCTGGCTGAATTGTCTTGGGAATGCTGGGAAACCTGGGTCGGGGTTAGGAGGTGAGATATTTTCTACCTGTTGTCAGGGGTATGATTTTGATTGTGAAAGAAGCTTTTGCACCTACATAGCCTGAGTGATACAGGAGTGGATGAAGATTTGGTTCTTGATGGTTAAAGGTATCTTCTGTGCCGAGTCTCTGGTTTCACATACAGTGTTTGCAAGGAACCGGAATATGTGGAAACATTTGGGCTTTCTGGGAGATGTTCAGGACTAAATGAAAAGTATTTCCTATCACTTTGTGGAATATAAGGGACCCTGGAGGTCAACAATCACCACAGATCACTCTGCTTTTATTTTGTCTCAAGAAATTATTTCCCAGCCTTTGTGTTGGCCACATTTATTACATAACTGCAAAAGAGAAATGACTGCTTCAGAGGTCTGCATGAAAGCAATTTCTCTGTATCAGATAGTTTGGACTTGAAGATTATATATAGGTGTAAAGAATGATGAATAGGATGCAACAAGATGTAAAACGGTTGATAAAGTTAGTGGAGGAGTTGCTGCCTTCACTGGGTTTGATTTGAATCTCTCTCCTTTATGCCATTAATATTTTGTTAAAAGGGAAGTCTAGCTTTGCAGGTAGCTTTAAGGACTGTGTGGCTGTCTTGCCTTTTTAGTTTCATGAAATGTGGCTGCTTTGTTCACACTGCTGTGCAATCACAAACACTGGCACCATCCACTACATTTTAGCCTGACGGGTTCCCTCATGTGGCAAGGCCACTCGTGCTCCCCTGTGCTGAAACTCCTTTCTTACCTCTGGGATGTGCTCGTACCGATGAGGAGCACTTCTCTGCCTTTACTGTTTTCAGTCTCTCTGGCTCTGGTGGGAAATGCTTTGCAATTCAGGATAAGTTTTTACTTTCAAGAAAGGAATTAAGGAGAAAAATACCTTTTGGTTTTTTTCCTGGGCTGACTGCTTTGGTGTTGCTGTGTGGAGCCACACACAATGTTTGGCCGCTCTTCTTCTCACTGGGGGATCAGGAACGTTAAAGCTTATTATATGATGGTGCTATGTTATTAAAATTTTTCCTTGTAGACTTTCTCGCACTGATTATTTCTAGATGCTCTTTAAAATCAGAGTAGAAATAGCATGAAAAATTACTAATACATTATGTTTTATCCTGAAAAACAGTCTTGTCCTCTATCTGCCTATTGATATAATTAAAACTGGATTAGTTTGGTGGATTATAAAGTTTTCTGAAGTCATTAGGGAGTTTTCTTTCTCCTTTGACCATCCCATCCCTGAATTTAACTGTATTATGAACTGACTCACGCCAGCCACATCTGGTTGTTTTGTTAACTGCTTAGGTCCTGATTTGCACACAATTGTGCGTCAGTGGTTGTGTCCTATGAGACCCAAGTGTGAGTATAAATCCCTCAGATTTCTAATTCAATAGTAATGCCAGCCCAAAGTGTCAGTAGGGTGCTGGCAGATTTGGTTTGGGGCAATGCAGGAGTAACACCAGCAGGTACTGGCTTGCGCTCCTGGGCTTTCTGTTGGATTCCAGGGCCCGAGAGGAGGTTCAGAACTGCCTGTAGACCAAATTGCCCTGTGAGGCAATTCAGGCAGTTATTTCTAAAGCAAAGGATCCACTAGTAAAAGCTCTGGTGAAAAGGCTCTGGTTAGAGCAGGTGAACTGTCTTAGACATGTATCGCGCTTTAAAGTCCCCTCCTACATGCCCTGGAAGGAGCGTGCCGGGGAATGTGGGGCTGCAGCAGTGCCTGTGCCTTGGAGATGCTGAGTAGCTGTCCTTTTGTGATGTGTTAGAATATTGGGAGTTCTGGAGGAAATCTTGTCTTATCTGCAAAGAATAAACAACCAAATACATCTTCATCAAATAGCTATTCACAAGGCCAGCCAGGCTTTTTGGGAGGGAGAGAGGGAGGGAATAGTCATTACACAAAAATACTTTTCCATTTCAGAGCCAAAAGATATCGAGATGATTATTTACTCATAGCAGCCCTGCAGATACTCAGCAGCTCCACTAAATAAAAAGATTAGTTGTATCAATCACAGCAATATCCACAAACATATCACACGATTGCCACCAAAGTGAATTTGATGGTAACTTATCAGCAAAAATCAAACAAGCCATCTTTAAATGGTAGGATTAAACTGCAGTATGTCGTTTACAAATGTTTAAAGAAAGGGAAGCTTTGGCAAGCATTTAGGACAAGTGTCCAGCACATACAATGCTTGCTTGTGTGTGAAGGAATTCAAGCTCTAAGTCTGGATGCTCTGTGCAAAGTTAACCGTTGTGTGTTACCGACACGCTCGCAGTGACAGTGTATTACACTCTGCTCTGTTCTCCTCACAGGATTTTTTTTTCTCTTGAACAAAATTGCATAGGAAAATCTCTGAAAAGTAGTTCCTGTGTTCTGACACTGTAGAAATAGTTTAATATCAGCTCATCAATAAGACATTGTGCCTTCTGCGTGACATGAAGCCCAACAGAATAGACGGGAATTATTGCGTGTGCTGGATGGGTGACACATTTCGCTCTCTGGTACGTGGCCATATTTAGTGTGATTAAAAAGGGCGGGGGGAGAATTATAGGTAATCCTTAGCAGCAATTTAGAAACTGAATTCTGTTGAGCCTGCATCTTCTCTACTAGAGAGATATTTATAGTAAAATCATAACTAGGAGGATCCCCTCTCTTTCACTGTTCAATGAGAGCATAATTTATGAATCTGACAGTCCTACCCCTGGATAATGTTAAGACTAACATAATGTTCAGTTGAGTAACTCTACACTCCTAAAGTTTATTAGAGTGTGTAACAACAGCAGTGGCAGGGCTGGCGTAATGAAATGACACGCACAGTCACTTCAGAGGTAGGATGTCTTATTATGAATCCACTACACACAATGTTGGTAATCTTTGCTGCTGATTGTTCACCCTTTCTAGAGGTGGGATCCAGGGATATGTGCAAACCCCTCAAAGCAAGGGTTAGCTCATAAATATAAGCAGAGAGAATTCATGCAGAAAAAAATGTAGTTCAGAACGTTTACTCAGCCTGGCAATGCTCCTGGTTTTGGCAGGCGAACTTTTCTTTTTCCACACAGATCATAGAACCACTTTGGTTGGAAAAAACTTCAAAGATCATAGAATTCAATCATGGTGATGCTCTAGCAGAGACTGGAACTTCCTAAGCATGTGTGTGGGCTGCCTGTCAGCGTTGCATAGCAGCATCTACAGCCCCTCCTACCCCCTCAGTGTCCCCAGTGCTGTTGCCCATCCAGATCCCTTCCCATCACAGCCCCCAGCTGCTCTCCAGCAGCATATGGGCAGGAATGTTCTGTGCTGGTTCTCAGCTGGAGAGAATGCAATCTTCTCGTGACTGGAAACGTTGAGGTGTCTCAAATGTCCCAAAGCCTATTTTACAGCCAGGAAGGTCAGTGATGGGTGACAGTAGCCCAACTGAGAGGTTGTGAAGAAAAATTGAAGGCTTTAACTCTATGACCTTTTGCAGGAATTACCTCAACAATAGCTTATTCTACTGTGTCAACTACAGTTGCTGCTATAACAATGAACTTCACTTTGAGAATGCAAATTGACTTCCTAATGGTGAGTTTGAATCCAGGGTGTGCTGGGCAGTAATCTCTTAAGAGTTTTGTTCCTGCTACAGCATTTCAGATTCCTGCTAGAGGCAAATGTACTGTTCCAAAGTTGAAAATACTATGTATGCAGGGAGAAAAAATAATAAAGAATGCTAAGTGGCTGTGCTTTATGAGACCACTGCTGGCATGGAAAGAAACAAGGTTCTGAGTTTTGTTAGACAGTAAAGTCTTAGATACCCAGGTCCAGATTTCCACAGGATATTTATAAAGGCACTTGGAGAAAGAACAGAAGCACTCACCTGTGTACAAAAACGTTATGGCCACAAAGGAAGATTAAGAAATTGCTTGTGCACCTGCCTTCGCTTGTAAACACAGCTAGTTCATGGGCATGCTCTGGTACCAAGCTCGTGAGGAGCTTAGAGAACAAGTCGTATGAGAGGAGGCTGAGGGAGATGGACATATTTAGTTTGGAGAAGAGGAGGCTAAGCGGGGACCTCATTGTCCTCTACAGCTACCTGAGGGGAGGTTGTAGAGATGTTGGTGTTAGCCTCTTTTCCTTGGTGCCTAATGACAGAACCAGGGGCAATGATCTGAAGTTGAGGCAGGGGAGGTTTAGATTAGACATTGGGAAGCAGCTCTTTACAGAAAGAGTGGTGAGGCACTGGAACAGCCTTCCCAGGGAGGTGATGGAGTCACCATCCCTGGAGGTATTTAAGAACTGTGTAGATGTGGTGCTTCATGACCTGCTAGAGTGACAGCATGGAGGGGATTATTTTGTGGTTTTTAGGAATTTAGGAATTCGTGGGCGTGGGTATGGTTGGACTTGGTGATCTAACAGGTCCTTTCCAACCAGGATTATTCTGTGATTTAATGTGTTATGATGCCTCTATGCATTGAGCACAAGTATCTAAACCTGCGATTAAACACCTCCTTACATGAAGCTGCACAATGAAATGTGTGTTACCTGTGAAGATAAGGATTTGGTGACATTTCTGTGCCTTTCTCTCACAGACTGAGTATATCATTGCTTTGGACTTATCAGGAGACTTATTTGGATAATGACTGCAAATTTGGAACTACTTTTGTACGTCAGAAGACATCACGGAATTCCAGTGTTATGCCCTTTGGGTTAACGTACAACCAGAGTCTTTTACAGATTAATGAACCCTGTCTTGCAAGGATTAATTTATGAAATACTTGTTGTCTGTTTATATGAAGTCACACTAGCAGTTTCTGCTTCAGAAAAGTCTCCGTATGGAAGGCTGAACGGAGAAGCAAAACGCCAGGGAAAATTAACTTCCTGTGACACTGGGTCATAATTTCAGTACTGACAGTGCATCCTGCAGGAATGGGAAACGTCCTCTGCTGCTGTGAGATGTTAGGTAATGAGTGGGAGGGATGATGAAGCAATTTCCATTCCTGCTAAATTTACTTCACTTGGAGCATACACAAAGCTGAAGGTACCTTATAGGAAGAGCTTGATAGTGAGTAGAATTCAGTACATATAAACAGAACTGGACTGAACGTAGTGCTGACCTAATAAGCACTTACCCTGCCCCGGAGAAGAGCCAGAGGAATGAGGCCCCTGGCTGGTTGGGAGGATGCTGTTATCATATAAACCTGTGCAAATGGGGGAGGAAAAAGAAAAGGAGGGGAGAAGCTAGAAAATATCAATTATTGAATTCCAAATCAGAGATCCAGACCTCCAGCATATCATATTAAATTTTAGTGTGCTGCTCGCAAAGTTTGCTGCTTTTCCTGATTTAGTCCATGGTATTGAGCCAGGGCAGAGTGGAAGAATTGGTTGCAGTCATTAAAGGCCACAAGCTATTTAAAATATAAATATTTACCAAGAAAGTAACAGGAGCAAGGAACTGCCAATTTCAAGACAGTTGCTCTGGTTTTGGTGTCTTCACAAATTTCTTCTCACTGTAAAGTGAGAAAACGTAACCTCGGTTAATATTTTAATGAAGGGCTCTTCATGAGTGTTTGGACCACCAATTTGGTCTGGGATCTGTCTGTTAGACAGATGGACCTTGAAGGTGGCTTTTATTGGAACTGTGCCCCATTTTTGGGTTAAACACTGTTTGCATGGAAAATTAGAGTTCATTTCTAGTGCTTGTTTGCATGAGTTTAAGGATAGTAAGGGTCAGTGTAGAGTCTTGCATCTGGGCAAGAACAACCCCAGGTACCAGGATACGTTGGGGACTGACATGTTGGACAGGTCAGCAGTGTAGGAGAAAGGGACCTGGGGACAGCAGGGTGACTATGAGCCAGCAATGTGGTCTTGTGGCCAAGAGGGCCAACAGCATCCT
>VZRI01002665.1:392875-406103 GCA_013397515.1 Upupa epops
AGCTTGGAGAAGAGGAGGCTGAGGGGGGACCTCATTCATGTCTGCAAATATGTGAGGGGTGGGTGTCAGGAGGATGGAGCCAGGCTCTTCTCAAGGTCATCTAGTGATAGGACAAGGGGCAATGGGTGCAAGCTCGAACAGAGGAGGTTCCATCTAAGTATCAGAAGAAACTTCCCAGTGAGGGTGATGGAGCACTGGAACAGGCTGCCCAGGGGGGTTGTGGAGTCTCCTTCTGTGGAGATATTCAAGACCCACCTGGATGTGTTCCTGTGTGACTTGGTCTAGGTGATTCTCCTGTGGCAGGGGGATTGGACTAGATGATCTTCTGAGGTCCCTTCTGATCCCTAATGATTCTATAGTTCAAAACCACCAATTTTCATAAGAAAGTAACTGAAATGATCCAGCAGAGCCCTTCGTTGGTGATCTTTATGCATGACATTGATTTATCCATTACCATGTTTAAGGTGAGAACTCTGGGTTCTGAGGAAGCATGGTGAAATCTGTGTGTTCTTTGGGGAAGCTGAGAACTGTTGAGAACAGCCCCTCTCTAACAAAAGCACTGCCTTATTCTTCTCTTAAATCTTTTTACTACTACTGGTATTTTGGTTTATTGCAGAAGTCTGTTATGATTGCGTTTTGCCCCTTCGTGTTTTGATCTTGGTAGCTGGGGTGGGTGTTTCGGAGCACTCTTGGGCACAATGTAGTGGGGGACCGCTGTCCCGCGTTGCTGAAGCCATGAGGAGCTGGAACTTCAGAGGAGGGGACTGTGCTGGTTATTGAATTTGTAAATAACAGAGCAGGCACCAGAGGAAGCGCACACTGAGCAGGATGGAAAAGCCATCCTGAGCATGTCTTGCTGGCCTGCGTGCCTTTGCTGGGGAGCAAACAGAGCAGTGGTCTCTGCTTTTCCGCTCAGCCTCTCCTGGCTTTACACGCAGCAGGATTTGGTTTCACTGTATAAATCTTGAGGCCATTTCATGAAAATTAGACCGTCTGTGAAATGAAATGTAAGCATCTGGCAGATGGCTTGTAAAACAAAATCTAGGGAACCACCTGGATTTTAGGGATCTGAGTTACCTGAACTGTGAGGAGCCTTTTTGGCACTGCTGACCTATGTGAGCTTTGCTTTGGAAACTTTGCATGAAACCAGTTTCACAGATGTTGGGATTTCTATGAAATACCGCGTGTTCCCCAAATGCAGGACATAGCATCACCCCTGGTGATTGCCCCATGAAAAAGGAGGTTTACAGCTAGGTTGAGGATTTACGAGGCTCTTGTAGTTTGTCTAAGCAGCTGTCCTTTTCAGGACAGCAGCAGGGGCTCCGAGGGAAGGTGAAGAGCAGGTCTCCAGAGGAGCTGCTTGAAAGCGCAGCCATCCATCCCACTGCATCTTCTGCATGGTGGAGGACTGCGAGGACAGATGCAATTGCTAAACTTTGAATTAGTTCTCACTACTTTCCTGTCAATTCTTTCTGTCCTCATCCACCCTCTTGTCCAGTTGTGGAACCATGTATGAATTCCTGATTTCTTATTGATGAAATACTGTGATAGTGTGCCTGTGAATTGGGGAAGCATGGGCCAAGAACAGCGTTTCTCCTCTGCAAACAAAGCACAGGTAATTCCAAATAACGGAATGCTGTCACTGGGAATAAATTAGGAACTCTTAAATTGTGAGTTTCGTCCATGAGACCTTTCNTGTTTCTCCTCTACAAACAAACCACAGGTAATTCCAAATAACGGACTTGGAATGCTGTCACTGGGAATAAATTAGGAACTCTTAAATTGTGAGTTTCGTCCATGAGACCTTTCTCTACAGAATTAGACCGCTGCTGACTTGTGTCACCAGTTGGCTCGGGCAGGCCAGTCCTCTGCCAGGGCCTCCCTAGGGAGCAATAAGAGGAGTAGACAGGCAGTGGAACAGGCTGCCCAGGGAGGTGGTTGAGTCACCATTCCTGGTTGTGTTTAAAGATCATTTAGGTGTGATGCTGATCTAGTAGTGAGCTTGGTACAGTAGGGTTATTGTTTGGACTTGAGTATCTTGGAAGTCTCTTCCAACCCAAACAATTTGATGATCTATTGTGTGCAAAAGATGCGATGGGGCGGGCTCAGTGCTACTGGTTGATCCCCTCATGCTAACTTGCCATGTGGCTTCTGCCAAATCTGTTCCAGTTTTTGGAAGTTCACCTACCCATTGTCTTCAGAGGGGTTTCTGCAAAGCCCTTAGGCTCAGCTTTCTCAGAGGCTGGTGCATGACAGGGAATGGGGTAGATCCATTCAATACCTTGCCCTTTGGCCTGATGGCCTATCGGGTTTGGTTTGAAACGAGTCCCATCTTCTGTCTCAGTTCTGTCTGGGGTCCTGTGCCGCCACAGGAGCGGCCTTTCAAGACCCAGAATAGTATCACAGGGAGTGGCATGAGACACCGGACAGGTCTCCAGCCATCCGGTGCTTGCTTCAACCATTGTAGCTTCAGTCAATTTTTGTGAATTTTTATGCGGTGTCAATCACAGTGGAATCTCCTACCCTTACAACAGTTAGGTGATTGCTTTTTACCTGACAGCTTCTTTCTTGCTCTTCTTCTGTGTGGCTTGTCACTTGTTATTTCGGAAACTTTACTTCAGGAATTTGCAGTGTCTTGTTATACTTTGCACATCATCGGTTTATGTGTAAGAGCTGCAGTAAAGTGCAGTGATTGCTTAAAAACACTATAGTTACTTAAAAGAGATGACTTTGATTGTGTGTTTTTTGTTCCCATCACAATAACACTTTGCAGGTGATTATTAAATTAGAGATTTTCTTTGTTTTTCTAACAAAAAAACCCAACCTTTTTCATGTCAGTGCCAATTATGAGTGGTAATTTTTTGCATTTTACAAAAGAATTTTCTGTCCTGCCTCCACGCCCCCCCAAATAAAGAAGGGCTTTGACACTCGATGACAAGGAGGTGGGGGGTAGGGGTTTTTATTATTATTTTTTGCAAACACAGTGCTTTTGACTTTTCTTTAAAAAATCTGTTGACTCTATTGAAATGTGACAGGGCAATATTTAACCTGAATAGAGGCATGTTGACTCCTCTTATTAAAACTGACAGTTAAGGACATTTCTCTCTTTATTCCTTCTGATACACGCAGACAAGTCTTCACTGCTAACTAGTATACAAAATCAAAAACAAAAAAATACAGAGTGAGGAGATGAGTACCTTATAAACAATATATGAATGACAATTGCAAGTTTAATCTAGCAAAGAAACCTTTTTTTATCCTTTAAGAAAATTAAAGCCCTTTCAAATTAGCTTGATATATGAAGACAGGCTGACATCATTAATTTTCAAGTATTCATTCTTCCTCCTTTGCTCCCTATCACACAGATGTGCCATGTTCCAGGTGCTCTGGGATAGGTCCACAGCGACACCTATAGCGAGAGGTGGATCTTGTCTTATGGAGTGGTGGAGGGGGTAGGTTGGCTCATGGATGTGCGACCTGTGCCTCTTCTTCCCTGGGGATGTTCTTGGGGTGTTGTTCTTCGGGTTTGGTTTGCTTTTCGTTTGGTCACACTGATGGCAAGCTTGCTGTCTCTCTGGGTTGGCTTGCAGTGTGACGCTGGATCATGACTCTTGCAGCACCCTGACCTAACACGAGGCTTTCCTGAGGAGTTTAAGTTCTTTCTGCCTTGTCCTTCCCAAACCTCCAAAGGCTGAAAAGGCCATCTTTCCCAATGGTTTCTAAAGCAAATGTGTAAGGAATTGTGATGAGGAATATGTTTGTCAGCCAGTTCCTTGTGGATATAGGAAATTCTGTGCTAACAGCAGCATTCACCACTCTTTATCTCATGGGTTTCCCCAACATTTGCCATCACAACAGTGAAATACCAATTGGAAGAGACCTCTTACTCCATTATCTTGGTGGAAGAATAAGCTGTTTCTACCCTACTCTTTCACATTTTAATACATAGAAAGAAGTCTGAGGAGCACAAAATAGCAGCTCTTTGTTTATGGATGGCAGCGAGACCATCGTTGTCACTGGATGAGAAGAAAAAGGTTTAAACATAAATGAGCAGTAACTGAAGACAGTTGGTCATTGTCCTTTGACTGAGATGGCCATATCACAATAACGGCAGATGTCCTACTACTGCAGAGGCTGTTGACTTTGGAAATGTCTTCATTATGATTGACATAGTCCATCAAGGACCAAGAGTGGAAATTGTGACATCCCTGTGGTCCTTCTGTTACCCAAGTTCCTCTGCTTACGTTGTCACAGACAATGTTTGTTGTTTCTGGAAAAGGAATCCATGGCATTAAATAGAAGTTTTTTCCCTTGGATGTCTGGGGTTTGAACATCAGAAGCTCGAGCAACGGGAAATGGCCTGATCTTAACCTCATTCCATCTATTTGAAGAGCAGGAGTGAAACCTAGCAGGAGATGAAACAGAAGTTATGATGGTTAGACCAACACTGTGAATCCTTCTCTTTGCATCAGCCGGTTAATGTAAAAGAGAGAAGTCAGATGTGTGTTTTGTACTTGTCTCACATGAGATTAGGAGAATCTATGATGCCCTAAGGCAGACAGTTCAGACTTTTACAAGTGGGCTGAAATACTGTGTGTCATGCAGATTCAACAGAGGAATTTGGTGTCTGTAGATACTTACACCTAGGTTTGAGAGGAGGATTATCAGACTATCAGTTTGTTTTGAAAGTCTTGGACAGGTAGTCAGACAATAGCAGAAGGAAGAACTGGTAGAAGAAACAGAAAGACCATACCTGTGGACTACAGAATTTGTGGTGTTCAGCCCCTTGCAAATCCAACCAAACTGAAGACAGAAAATTCAGCATATTTTCTAGTGGGAGTTGTACCTCATCATTAAGCAGCTGGTGAGACGTCTTTTGAGCAGTCTTGGTGCTGAAACTTAATATAGATTTGTCTCTTAGCCACAAAGGAAGCCCCAAATGTATTTGGAAAACATATCTCCTGATACCTTAGTTAAAGTGTGTGTGATTAATAGTCATGTTTCTAGAGATAAATTAAGTGGTCAAAACCTCTGACAGAAAGTTCCTGTACATATAGGCTCAGGGACAAATGGAAACTGGTAAGTGGTCAGCGCACAAAAGATGAGGAGATGACGTGATCTTGGTAAAGCAGAGGTAGCAATTTGTACCAAATCGAGTTTCATACACTATTAGTGTTATTTTGTTGTTTCTGCTTCTGAGACACCCACAGGCTCTATCTCATAAGCATGGCATTAACTTGGTTGCACCAGCCTCCTTTGATCTGTGTCAAGGTTGTAAACTTTGTCTCACCCAGGATCTGCTGCCTGTTCCTGAAGCCCTGGCTCTGTCTCAGCAATGATCACCCTGCTCCCGCAGCCTACATTCACTCTAGCAGCCTTGCTCCTCTCTGATCTGCCACAAATATGTTCAGTGATATGATTTCACTGCTCTGACTACACCACAGCTCTGTTTAAGGCCATTTGTGGGCTCCACTGCATCAAACAAAATCTGTCTTTATTTGAGTCCCCTTAGTTTTGCCACAGCTTACTTCTCCATTGTGGTTTTGTTTGGATGTCTGCCCTCATTCGCATCCTCTCTGATTACATGCTTTTCTGATGAGTATTTTTGCACTTTCTCCCAAACTGTCACTAAAGAGTGAGAAAAGCACTCAAAGTCCCCAAAGCCGCTGCCCTCTGTTCTTTCACATCTCCTGAAAAACCATCTTTGCCCGCTGAAGGCTGCAGCCTGGTAATGGCAACACAAATGGGAAGCTGTGAGCTGTTCATATCCAGTTGTGGTTATTACATGCTCTCCCCTGTCACCTATCCAGCCCCACTTACTAATTTTATCCACTTCTGCAGCCTGACATTTAACTTGTTAGTTCTTTAAGGCAGTTGCTGTCATTTCTTCCATTGGTACTGAGCTTGAAGATGATGCCATGATATAAATATGAAATAATAAACACGCAATGTCAAATGTAAGTGGTCTAGTAGGTCTTTGAGATGGAGCAGAAGTCACTCTAGTTCTGAAAAATGCTTCTGGCTCTTGCCAACACAGTTCAGCCTAGATAAATGTAAGATTTGAGGCTTTTCTCTTTTTGTTTGGCTGGGTTTATTTAAAGCTGTTCTTATTTTGCCTCTTTGCAGGACTTTGGTTCTGTTCGTTGTCAGGCAAATATATGAAGGGCTATGGATTCTTCAGCCAAGAGTGCTGAGGAGTACTGACTTTCATTGTCAGCGTGATGAAGCAGTGGCTGTCATGGGATCTTGCATAATGTTCGCAAATGAAGCAGGCGTCTTACTGGTACTCGTGCTGAAGGGAAGGGGTCTGTGAGGCAGCTACATGAAAATAGATTTTAAAAATATATCACAAGCAAACACAATTTTAGAATACAGTAAGTCAATGTCAGCACATAGTGCTTAGGAATAGAGAATTAACACAGGTCAGTAAGGTTCTGTACACAAGCAGCACACACATACCTGATGACAACACTGAAACCTGCATCTGCGTATCAGGGAGAGCCCAACCAGTGTCCAAGGGCACAACTGCAAGTTAGTGGAGGTATTAGATTGGGTTTCTTTTTTTTCATTTTTGTTGGGAGTTATTTCTTTCCCCTGCAAAGATACCGGCAGCACTTGCCTCTGAGCCTGTTTATCTAGCTTTTCAAAAAAGCAAGCTTCCGATAATTCTCTAATGGCAAAGAGGGGAGAATCAGAGTTAAGCAGGAATTCTGGCTGACATCATGCAGGCTTCCTGGAAAACTCAAAAGTGTTAAACTAGGCATGAAATTTGCTAAGCGCAAAGCAATCCCTTGGAAAGTGAGACCCGAAAGACAGTCACTTCAGGAATGCCCAAGTGCACTGCAAATGAGTGATTCTCACTCAGTTTAAGACTCATTGGTACTTAGAGCATTGATAAGTCATTAGTAAGACATGCTCTGTCCTTTTAAAGCAACAACTTGCTCACTCACACTGCAAATGAAGGGAGAAGTGTAGGAAGTAGGGTGAAAGCATCCTCTTTGCACCCCTCAAATGTGATGGATACTGTGAGTTTACATAGGTGCAAGGGGAAACTGGGCAAGTGCAGGAAAGAGAAATCCATCAAGAGATATTAAACACAAACATCCCTCTCCTGCTCCAGAGGTCCCTGAGCAACGAGCTGCCAGGGCCTGGGAGAGTGTTTGAGGGAAGTATCGCTATATGCCTGCTCTATTTTTATACTTCTCCCTGGGTACCTGCTTTTGATGACTGTTGGATGCTGAACACGGGACTAAGTGGACATTTGGTCAGACCCAGCACAGCCATCTGTATGTTCGCTTCTTATTTGCTACAGTAATGTAGAGAGAGTAGAAAAATACAACTTAGGTAGGATGTGCTATATACACCAGAATAATCACAGGAGGGGTGGGACATGATGATGCTTTAGTTTTACGTTGTCTCAAAACCCACAAGTTCTGAGGTGGCCCATCAGAGTGAAGCTGGCAATTGGGGATGTTTTTAGTGCAGCAGTATGGATAATCACACAATAGAAAACGGAGTGGAATTTGTTTGTAGATTGATCATTTGATTCTTTTCAAGTGTTACAGGGGATCTTTTTAACAATGAGGGTAGTGTGCAGTTAAGAAGCTGATTTTCATTTGCTGCTTGTCTCCGTTCAGTCTTGCAGCTGAAGTGAGGTTGTGCCTTAATTTCCATGTTGCATATAAAGCTTTTAAAAACACATCTTTATTCTTCAAAGGAAGTAAACTTATATTACATTTTTTTCTATTGTTGTAAATTTGATTGACCAGATGTTTTTTCAGGCTTGCTATGGGTTTTGTTGAAATATTCTTTGTAGATTTTGACTGGAGCCTGTTTTGGTGAATGAAGAAGCTATCGAAGAGAGTGAAGAATTCTATTTATGTGATTTACACCTGAACTTTTGCTGATGTTATCAGTTCTATGATTTCCATAGTTTTCAGCATATCTTTATTTTGGTGAAATAACATCTCCTGAAGGAGATTTAAATAGGGGATACAAAAGGTAATGGTAAGGATGAGTGAAACACTCTGGCCCCATCTCTTCCTCTCTGCGCTCCAGGCAAGTGGAACACAAGCAAACGCAAAGCATCCAGTGTAGAAGGGATTTAGGAGCTGTGCCATTTGAACGTAGACTTTTAACAGTTATTCTATGGGAATTAAGGTCAGGCACTGACAGTGATGCTCTACTGTCACCCATGGTTTTCCTCCTCACACCAGGCGCCTCCTCTCCATAAATCTTATTTAAGGAATGTTCTGGTTTTAACTTAAGGTTGACTTTCTTTGTGCAGCTTCCTGTAGTTTGTGTGACAAATGTGATAGGCAACAGCAGGTAGAAGGCAGGTAAGGGACAAGGGGTACTGACTTCAAACAGACACCAGAGTGTGTGCATGGCTGAAATTCAGGCCAAAAAATGAATCAGAGAATAACCCGTTTTTAAAATTATTTTATGACTGAAGACTTTCTGTGCTTCAAAAGTACTTATGCGATGGTTGCAAGTGTTAAGTGCTGGCTGGAAGTTCTTAGCACTGAACCATGCACACAGATTAAAGAGCTAAGGGTGTTTCTGAGACCTTATGCTGGTCCTTTGGTTTCTTCTTCTGATTATGAAGAGGCATTGGAGAGATGACAGCGTTTATGACCATAGGAAGTTCCATACAAACATTCTGCTTTATAAAGAAAAATTGGTCTTCATAGGATGAGGTGTCTAATCTATATTCAAACACATGAATGTTTATGCAATATCCGCATAAGAATGTTCTTAATTTGACTTTACAAGCTGTGATACAGTATGCATTCTGTGCTTCTCCCCTGAATTAGGATATTCTCCATACATTCCAGTTTGTCATACTGAAAAGAATTAACTTTAGTAACACCACATTGTGTTGGGAATGGCTATCTTAGCTTGTCGCTGTTTGGGGTCCTCAGGTCAACCTCTTTAATTAAAGTCTTGTAATGTTAAGAGTGAATTCAATACCCATCCTACCCTATCACAGCTAACACTCTTTCCTGCACTGCTTTTATCAGCATGCCCAATTTTCCACCTGGAATTTGTTTTAACGAAGCCCAAATCCTATTTTGTCAAATGC
The DNA here is from genome assembly GCA_013397515.1 of Upupa epops. Taxonomy (NCBI): domain Eukaryota; kingdom Metazoa; phylum Chordata; class Aves; order Bucerotiformes; family Upupidae; genus Upupa; species Upupa epops. The sequence goes on from VZRI01002665.1 coordinate 401,961, forward strand.
TGGAGGCTGTATGGAACATTCTGCCCGTTATCCACATGATGAAACTTGGGACAAACAAGCTGTACGCTGCGTTTTGATGTCAGGTTAAGCTATTATGGTACAAATTGTGTTTAATATATTTTTAAATACTTTCTTTAATATTTTATAGGATTTTTTTCCTATTGAATTAGCAGTAAAACAGCAGTGCTTCATATTTCAGATCTTTTTCCACCTTTTGGAGGCCTGCGTTCCACATGATCTGGTTACCAGCTGGACAGCCAGAGGCTGAACACAAAGCAAGCACAGCAGACTTCATTTCTGCCCTAGTGTTCAAGCCAGTGTGTGTTTTTCCACAAATAACCCACTTTCTTATATAGTTCCTTCCGATTTTAATTCCACCCAAAAAATAGAGATGTTTCTTTCGTGATGCTCTCACTCCATGAGCTGCCAAAACTGAAGAAATTCAATACATTGATTGTTATGAGAGGAGGGTGCATCACGCGCCCTTTAAATATCTATTTAAATTACACTTCCCATCCTATTTAACTCCTCTGAGATGAGCGATTCTCCTCATTTCTCATTATATTTGTTTATGTGCACAGCATGCTTAAAATGTAGGTGAGAACTGTGGCATGAAGTTGTCAGACTTCAACAAACATGAAAATAAGCAAAGATGTTGAAATACAGGTTTAGCCAACAGCGCTGGATTCACGTTTCTGATAAACCCAAGGGAGTATAGGACATGCAGGGAACTAATTCTGCTGCCAGGAAAAAAGCCATGGGTGATCCCAGCAAATAGTGTCTGGTCAAGCAGATTTAACCCCTACAAAATGAAGGGGAACCATTCTGAGATGCTACCTCCAATGGCTGTGGGGCTGTGCTGGGTAGGTGGGTGCAGGACCCGCCACTGCATAGCCCTGGGGTGCTGCACAAGCTGCCTGCTTTAGGAAACTTTCTTTGGCGACAAGAATTGGTCTAATCAGGCAATCAGTGTTTCTGTGAGCATTGACAGAATATAGTAATCTGTATTTGATTGACTCAAACTGGTTCCCTCTAGCAGAAGTTTGCATCCCTGCAGATAAGTCACTTCTAGTGAGATCCATGTCAATTCTCTTACCTAAGCGTGTCCGTAGGATTAAACTCCTTTCACTCCTTCTTTCCTTTTTCCTGCAGTTCAAGTGTTAGCCTTGTGAAAATACATCAGACGCTGATTTCCACAGACACTGTACTATGTGGTGGATTTACATTGGTTAAAGCCTTTTAGAGTTCAGTAAACTAAGCAGGACCTGATAAGTGATACAACTCTGCACGCTTACTGTTACCTGTATCGACGAAGAGTTGCTAAAAATTGGTAAATAGTGGTTCTGTCACTAAAGTCAACATGCTTGACCCTCTGCATGTGCAGAGAGAATCTTTGGGTAAGGCGTTGCCGTGTCTGCAGTGGTTTTTCACAGTGAAGCCACACTTGCTGTTATCAGCAGTTCTGAAGCTGAGGGAGAGGGGTGGTCTGTGTGTGTTACACAGAACATTTGTTCCAAAATGTAAACACTGGGGCGACAGACCCTTGAACTCCGCCATATCCTTCTGTTGCGATCACAATTAATGTAAAAGAGCTTAAAATTAAAAAGTTAAATGGAAGTTATTTTTCTGCAGGCTCTTTTCCAAGTTTTCCCAGTCCTAATGGTTTTCCTGTAGCTGTTCTTTTAAACAGCAGCCACATATGTGTGTGTATTGGTGCATACATCTGCTCTGGGTGTGTATGCATGTGTCCGAACATATGTATGAATTAAGTGAAGTGCAACGCTGGCTAAATGAGGGAGACATAAGGTAGCCACCTGCTCTGCCAATGCTTAGCACGGACGTACCAAAGAGATTTAAAAACAATTACAATCTAGAATGTACTTGTTAGAGCAAAGGAACAAACTAAACTAATTTAAACTAATTTTCCCTTAGGATGGTAATTCATTGACAGAATTACCCTGCTATTGAAACTGGGCCTGGTGTTTGCACAGCAGAGCGTATTGGATAAATGCAGGCAGAGCTGTTCTCTGCATTTAATAAACCAGTGAAAATTTCTTGATATGCTTGATCTATATGACAAAGCTTATTTTTTGCTTTCTAGTGAGAAACCAAGGATGGCTTTGATTTTTCTGTAGCTACTTCAGGCATACAAACAGCCTGTGCACCGTCTGATGTGGGCTGGGTGTCAAGCAGGGAGCTGTAGGTGGTAGAGGACTGAGGGATGAGAGCACAACACCTAGGAGCCTATGCCCTGCCTCCTCTTTCCCCTCAAATGCCTCCCAGGTCTGACTCTTTCCCCTGAGAACACTCCTGTGATAGGTGCTGTCTGGCTGCTGTATGCAGCAATGTTACCTCACATTACTGTACACGTAGCTAGAAAGACCTGGCTGGTTGCCCTAGGTATGATTTTGTACTTTTAACTTACAGATTTTTGTTTATACAAATGCATTCAGTGAGGAACAGATCAGAAATGTCAGTGGAGTGCAGAAAGCTCTCGGTGCAATGATTTGGTCCAAAGACACAAACCCATGCGCAGCACAGTGCCAGGTCTCTGCTGATGGCCCTTTGGTCACTCCAAGATGTGGGGACTTCCAGACAACCTGTGTGGGGAAATTGCTGGGGTGAGAACTCCATTTTGCTCTATGCTGATTCTCTGTAGACAGTCTCTCGAGCACGGGGAGAGTCTCTGTGAGACACTGTTCACTTAGTTTCCCAGTGTGGTGAGGTCTGTGTGATACCCCAGAAATGCCCCTGGGGAACAGGGGCAGTGAATCCCAGGTGCTGTCAGTCTGTACCAGACTCAGGGTACATGGATCTCATTTTGTTTTAGGATGTGCCATCCTGAGACACAATGCGGGCAGCTATGGGATGGATCAAAAAATGGACTAAGGCAGGATTTAAAGACCTGGGACCTGATCTGGAAGGGAACCCATAGACCTTGGTTCGTTCTGGTCTGCTGTTGGCAGCAGGAGGAGAGCAGGCAGGGTCTGGTATCTGAGATGGGCAGGAGGAAAGAGGACTGTGGGGAGGATGGATGTTGTTTCTGTCAGATGGACGTCAGTTGGAGCAGCCCAGGAGTTGTTTAAAAGCACTTCAGCTGAACTGGATCTTGCTACATTTAGTCTTAATCCACCACTCAGAGTATCCACTTCTAAACCTTTTAAGTTTTGCTGGCCTGCATCACATCCTTGTACATCCTTGTAATTACTTGGACATGGGACTGGTTATTGCGGTTTCACTACAACCTGACCGGGAGAAATCCTCTGCTGTTTCTGTACAGCTGCCATGCTGTTCTCCTCGCCACCTGCCTGGCCTAATTGCAATGAATGCCCAGCTCCAACATTAATATCTAGATCTGCTTGAGAGTCCAGAGGGGTGAGAGTGCTGAGCTTTAAATGTGGGCTGTTTGCAAATGCTTATGTGACAGGGTCAAGAAGACAAGTTGTGTCTCCTTTAGTGCCAGTGCTCCTGAAGTAGGGGTATGATGACTTAAATTTTATCCTAATAAGTGTCCTTACAGAAAGCACCACTTGGAAACAAACTTCACAGATTCCTTGCTCCTTACCAAGAGCAAACTTGCTGCTTTTCATTAAGCTGTTTGATTGCTATCAAGCTCCTTGTGTCAGTGCCAAAGGCAGCCAGGGCTTTGTACAATGTGCTGGGTAATTGTGCAGTTTCTGTGGTCCGCTTTTGGAACAATGTCTCATAAAAATCTTAAGCAGCTATCACTTTTCATGGCTAATGAACTGAGGATCTGGGAATTAGATCCAGAGCCAATTCTTGGATTAAACCTTCTGAGCCCAAAACAAGGCTGTCCTCAGGAATAAAAAACAGGCCAGGGCCGCTGGAATAGGGTACTACAGACTGTGACCTTCAAGATGTGAGATAAGTGACCAACATGAAGGGTACAGCAAAAACTAATCAAGGAGGAGGGATGAATACCAAAGGACTTGTCTGAGAGTCAGTAATGCGATTGAGGGGCAGGGGGGAATTGTTTGTTTTTAGATGTGATTTCTAAAAGGCTTTTTTAGTTTCAGAAATATTTGAAGTAAGTATCCCTCAACATTCACATGCTGATCAGGGACAGAATGAGTTTAGTGGCCTCAGCCTGCCCCTGGTGAACAGGGAGTGGGAGACACCCCC
>VZRI01002665.1:406144-479277 GCA_013397515.1 Upupa epops
GGGTGGTCTGTATTCAGAGGGAGGTTTAAAGGCAGATTTCATCCCACAGACCAATAATATTTAATAATTGCATCAGAAAACCCACAATCTCCTCAACACCCTAAAAGCCAAAGAAAATACCTGTATGAAGTATGGATTTCTGTACTTCCAGACAAATGAGAACATGGAGAACAACTGGAAGAGTTGCAAATAGCAGCTTTAACAGGAAAATTCCAGAATGTCTTCAAAGTAAATTAGCTACTGCCTTGCCTCCTCGCACCCCCTCCTCCCTTTCCTTCCTTCCCCCCAGCCTGCTTTTATTTGCTTTGAATTTCCTTTCCGCTCTCTGAGGTGACAGCATTTGCACTTATTTCTGTTAGGGAACATGGCCATTCTTTTTTATGGCAAGGTGAAAATAATTTTATTTTCATCACTTTCTCCCCACTCCCGTGATGGATTTACTTGAAAAAAAATAATGACGGGCTTCACAAACTGGCCTGACAGTTGTGATGCAGAGAGTGAGCTGGCTGAGCAGGGACAGTGAGGCATCTCTGTACCTATTATGGCAAAAATCGATAATGCTTTCTGTAAATTGCTCCTCCCAAAGGAGATGAACAAATGCAGGAGACAAGGGAAGCCATCATTCTGTATGAAAGCCCCTGCACATTTGGACCAGTGCAATTATCAGGAAGGGCTTTTTTTTCCCCCTTTTCTTTTCTCTCTTTATTTTATTTATTTATTTATTTATTATTTTGGGGGTTGGAGAGGAAAGTGAGAGAGTGGGATGCAAGAAAAAAAAGACTTCAATTAATGTCAATTTAAGGCAAAGATTTTGTGAGTTGTCCAAATGCATTGCTTTTGTGGGCAAGAAAGGAATTAAGATAATTTTGGAAGCGCTTGTGCTCTTTGGATGTCTTTCCATTCTAGTTACACATTCCGACTTGCTTATTTAATTACTTCTGAGAGATGCCGGTCTTCTAATCGGAAAACGGAGAGGTTCTGTTAATCCTCACACACGTTCAGTTACCTGAGTGGGAATTCCACTGATCACCAAGAACAGATTTTTCTTGTTGTGGAGTCATAAATTACATATCAAGCTGTATGAAAGGTAATTGGAAACAGAGTAGAGGAGCCTGTGATGCCTTTACTACTGCTCAGGATGACAGGGGTACAATAATTATTTGTTTAGTAAACAAGGAATAAGAGGGGATGAGAGTCACAGCCAGTCAGTGGAGATGCAGGGCTTGCACAGAAGAGGTGATGAGGAAGAAAGCATAACTGAGGCGGATGGTTTGCTTTTAAGTGCTCTCATTTCCTCTGAAATTTGTCAGATGACCAATAGTAGGTCCTGCAGCACATTTGCCTTTCATCACAAGGATGTTCCCTTTGTGAATGTCTTTCCATAAAGAAGATACAAGCTGACATTATCCAGAATGGAAATGAACAGAATAGACATTGGGAATTAGGATCCTCATTACCGGGCATTACCTTATCACTGGTGTCACATGAGGCCTTTGGCAAGTTTTACATTTTCACCAAGTCTCAGCTTTCCTATCACGGAAGTGAGATTAGCAGTAACACTTGTCTTTAAGGTCTTTGCTTTCTTCAAACAACAAACGGTCGAATGCTCACTATGTTATTGATAGTACTTCCTCTGCCCAGCAAACAGGCAATTTGTTTGGGTGAAGATATGTTGAGACCCCCTTCCTGCCTAGGCACTGAAAGAAAAGCATGAACTTCGGCTTCTCAGCAGTGTGATGGTAAAAAAACACTGACAATGGGCTGTTCTATCACCTTTCTGTTAGCCTGGCATTTCTGTGTCGGTGAGGAAAACAGTGAAAACACCCTGGATGAATGAGAAGTCTATTAGATATGTTGTTCCTTAGCTGGAAGATGGACAAGAGATACAAAGGGCAGGTACTCAAATTTAAAGTGCCCTGAAGTTCAGAAAGACTTTTCAGGAAGTTGTGGTTGGAAAGGACATTCAGCAAGGTCAAACAGAGCCACAGTAGGTAAAAGAGTTCAGCATCTATCACCTTAAATTAAATCAAAAGTGAAAGGAGAGGCACTGGTGAAAGACATCCAGCTCTTCAAGATCTGTTTTAGAGCTCTTGTTCCAGGAACATGGTTAAATGCTTAGGGATGTAGTGCCAGATGTGGGGAGGTCTCAACCGCACGACTTGGGAGAATACAGTAAAGCTCTCCTTGCTGTGTGGCGTGTGTTGAACTTGTGCTGTAACACTGGATGAGTTAGGTTGCTTTTCTGGTGCTAGAGATGTGTGTTGAGTGAAGATGGATAAATAACAGAAAGACAGACCATGATGGGGAAGAGAAGGCATTCAAGAGAGATTTATTGATGTGGATTTCCTAAATTTTGTTTTCTAACAGAGTCACTCTTGCCTCTTGACTGGTTTTGCTTTCTTTGGCAAGTGTTCTGTTCATCAGTTCAAAGTCTCTTTTTGGAGGGCTGATAATTGCTTGATAGTTTGAGGAGAACGTGTGAATGAAAGCGTGCATTGTAATTCCAGCAAACCGTTTTGTTGGAGCTATTTCATGGTTTCTTAAAAACACAACAGCTGTTTACAGTCCTTGTTCATCTCCTGCACCATGCAGGCACTTTTTTGATGAGTGCCTGATGAACTCATGCCACGTTCTCACAACCTGAGCAACAGCTTGAGTTTCTTCTTTCTAACAGCTTTGGAATGGAGCCCCTTTAGCTGCTTGGGAGATGAGTGTTGGGTCAAGTTTCTACTTTGGCTGTAAGAAGCCAAGAGGAAAATGCCAAAGTGTATTTTGCAGTGGAATTCAGTTGTTACGGAGTGGCACGTCTTGGCGTTCCCGCTGTTGTTTGGTTGGGAAACTGTGATGGAGCCGGAAGTGAGGACACTTCTCCTTAAACCAATCTTCTGTCTCCCTCTCATGGAAGGGAAAAGCATAGCTTGGCCACTTACGTGAGCACAGGAATGGAAAAAGCAAAAAATGGTTTGCTGAAATCAATAATTTTCATGTTGTCTTAATGCATCTAAAATATTTAAAGGAAATATGTTTAAAAGCTATTATTATGGTTTGCATACACGGCAAGTTTTAAATAATGAATTTGAAGAATGCTTTGGAAAAATAAGGGTGGTTCTCATAACCAGGAGGCAAGTCTGGGAACCCAGCATGCTACAGGTCAAGAAAGGGCAACTGGAAAGGTAACATCCATCAAACCTGTGCCAGCGGCTGGGTATTGGTGATCTGCTTCCGCTAGCAGTAGTTATTCTTCTGAAGGGAAAGCCTTCTAAACAAGGCTGTGAATTGGTTTTCATGCTCGCATTGACAGATTGGGAAAGCAGTTTGTTCTACCAAATTTAACAATGATATATCATTATCACAACTTTGGGGGAAATCTATAAAATCAATAAGTTTGTAGCCTGAACAGGATTTGTATCGCTTGCTTGCTGTGCTGGTGTCAAAGCGTGAGCATATGGATTGAGTCACAGCCTGAGATCAATGGAATTTGTGGACAGTAAGCTCAATAACAAGCCCTTCTGAAAAGAAATAGATGTAAAAAGCAAATTTACTAGAGTATAAAAAAAAAAGCTAATATCTTTTCCGTGCCTGGCTGTAAAGTGCTGTTTGGCTGCCGTTGGCTGCTGGTACTTTGAAAGCTGCCTGGGCTGTGTGCTTGCAATGCTGAGTGCTGCTGCTGCTCCCTACTTCCATGCATTGCGTGTACAGTTGGATGCTTCTGTTTGTAGGGCTTGTATTAGGAAACTAGCCAAGAATAGGAGGAGGGGGGAAAAATAGCCCTTTATATTGTAAACTGAATAAAGAATAAAAACAGTCAGTGTGTCTGCTGGGGAAAGACCATGGTGGCTTTATTTACTTTGTACTGGCAGGGCTTGCTAATGGAGAAAAATAAAAAGGCATAATTAAATAGTTTAATGAATTCGCAGCTCTTTTGTTTGAGTGGGGCTGGGAATGCATGTTCCAGAGGGCCTCACAAAGAGCTCGGCTGGTAGTGAGTTAAAAGTAGGAAATCAGTCCTTTGAAGGCATTTTTATACTTCATTATCCCAGCATGTAAAATGACTTGTACTAAACGATTGAGGATTTTTTTTTTCACTCTCTCTCTTTCTCTCTTCTTTTTCTAAACAAAGGAGAGCATCAGGGCGGCAGGAGCATAATTCCCCTCAGTGTCCTAGAGCCAATAGATCAGCTTGTCAGCGAATTGGTGGGCCTGTACTTATGTTTCAGTAAAATATAGGGCTCTGGGAAACTGTAGTGAACAACGAAACCGCAAGCCAACCACCACAGAAACACACGCACTCTAAGAGATCCTGGGGGAATGGGGATAAGACCTCCCTTTCCACCTCAGTACATTGCACTAAGCATATATTCACTTTTAAAGGGTTTTTGTGTGTGTGTGCATACAGAAAAAAGAACAGTGTTATGTTTTTTTCCCCGGGTTTTTTATTTCTTTGTTGTTAGGGATTAGTAAATCTTGATCAGCCAAGGTGTATTTCTTTCCTCACAGTGTGCTGAGTGACAGAATGTAGTATTAAAAGTATTACTTTTAATGGAAGTAATAGCAATCACAGGTACTCCTCACCTGCTGTACACCCTTGGTGATAAAGGAGAAGGTATGCCTGTCCTGCAAAGAGCCAGTCGCAGGTGCTGTGCCAGGTATTGACTCGTTTGGCCCTTACATCCACCCCCCTGACATCCCAGTATGGGCCCTGCGTTACGTACGCATCAGTCATCAACTGTGACTTTTCGGGGGTTGGTCTTGAATCTCTACGAAGTTCAACCAGTGGAGACTGATCTAAACCTGCAGCATCCCTGGGTTAGTCGCTCCTGAGAGTCCAGAAGGGTAAATACTCCATCCTGTGCCACCCTGCTGATGGGTGTTTGCTTTGAGTCACTGTCCCTTGTTACTGAACTGGTGTTTGTCTGTGTGATCACAGAATCATTTAGGTTGGAAAAGATGTAATTTAAGATCGTAGAGTCCAACCATGAACCTAATTCTAGCAAGCCACCACTAAACCATGTCCTGAAGCACTGGATCTACCTGACTTTTTAATTCTGTACTGTAGAGAGACCACAAAGTCTCAAACCTTCCTGGGGCCCTACCTAACGAATTAATTTTATTAAAAGAGAGGGTGTGTTGCAGCTCTGAATAAGAGACTAGAGGTATTGCCTGTTAAGCAAGATGACAGTGAAAACCAATCTGAAATGAATTTACTAAGAGTTTAGATCAAAGTACCCTGTTGTGGATGAGTGTTGTGGTTTATCAGAGTCACGATGACACTGTTTACTGTTAGGTAATAGATCTACCTTGTTAGTAGCCATTGTGGCCATTTTTGCCATTACAGAGATCATTCCTTGCAGTGGAAGGGAAAACTTGTGAGAAGAAATATGTTTAGGAACAAATGATGGGTTTACCTCTGTGCCATACTTGGGCAAAACCACTGGCTTTGATTTCACCTGGCCGCTGGAACTGGTCGCATTCTGCGTGCGTGTGAGAGCAGCTGCAAACAGCGGGGAGCTTCCCTCCAGGACCTCATCTGGCCCGTGGACTGGTATTTACAAAGCATTCCCTGGTTTTTACAGCTCAAGTTTGCTTATAAACAACACTAACTGTTTGTTTCTTGTTAAAATTTACCTCGTAAACAAATTTTACTGTGTGAGTTCGAGGCAATAATTGTTTAATCCCGCCTCTCTCATACCCATAATAGAGTGACTGTAAAGCTGTGGTTGGCACTTTATAGAATTTTCTGTGGCTCTCGTCGGGGAGGTGGTGCCACGTGCACTGCTAACGGGGATGTTCATGAGCCCCATGTGTGGGGGGCAGGTTAGCCTCTCTGCCTAGGAGTCTATGTGTTGGTTCCAAAGTCCAGAATAAAAGCTGCCTTCTCTTTCTGAAGTTTAACTCACTTTCTGATGTAATGCTGCAGCTATACAGTTATTTACAACCAATGGCACTCTCTATCGTCCTTCTTGCTGAGTAGCAGGGAAATGCTGTGGAAGTGACTGCTTATATTGATTAGCGAGACAAGAGAGAGTTAGAGACCCTCAGCACTGCCACTTACAGTGGGCAGGAAACCCAAATTGACCAGTAATAAAGTGTTTGAGGTTGTACAAGGCGGCTCCTGGGGAAACTGCCTTCTCAGAGTGGGGATGCTAGGGGTGGAAAGCTGTCAATTATCCTTGTTTGATGAGGACTAAGTAAACGTGCTCTTAAAGTGGCCTATTAAATGCGAGAGAAAACGTGCTGGGGCTGGGCTCCTTCTGCAAAAGTATTTTTGCAAAGTTGGAAGGACGAATGTTCTCAGACCCATGAATAAAGGAGCACTGACATCAGCAAAGAATAGAAGCTTTTGCTTGATTTTTCTCCCCTCCTTTTTGTTGTGGTCTCTAGTTACAGCCAGGAGAAAAGGGAACATATTAGTCCTCCAGCAACTGATAGTGTAAAACACTAACTTCTTGTTGCAATATGTGTTACCGTGTTTGCAGAATGGCTGTGTAGAAGGAACAGAGAAGGATAAGACCTAGCCACCTGGGACATCGTAGGCAAAAGGTTAGCAAGGTTTTGGATCCAGGGTGCAATTTAAAGCTAAGAATAATTAGTGACAGGGCACCTAATATGTCAATTATTGGGAATTATTCAGACCTGAAGTCTGAATAATTGAATAAATGGAATCATTTTATAAAGCACAAGCTTATCCTAGTGCAGAGGACAGATGCGAGGTGTAAGAAACAGCCTTGCAGATTGCTGAGAATAAGAGTATGGCAGAAGCATGTCATGATAAAATCAGAGAGGCCAGATCATAAAATAAGCAGCAGCTAGTAAGCTGCATCAAAATAACAAAAATAACAATGCTAGGGACAACAGCCGGGATGGGAAAATAAAGTCTGGGATCACCATTCAGAGGACAGCAGAAGATATTTTGAGACAGCCCCGTGTTTTTGTGTTTTCTCTGTTTTAAGGCCGTCTGTAGGACAGCAGCTATCATAATTGATGCCATTGCCAAATGGATAAGATCTTAGTCCTGAATAGAGACGAAACAGGCTAGAGCATGTAAGATAGCTGGTGTCAGAACCATGGGATTCAAAACTCAGTAAAAGAATATGCAGAGCCAAAGTAAACTCAGAAATAGCAGCGAAGGGGGAATATCAGAAGACTGTAGTGTCCTTAGTTTAAACAGTTTAGACAGGAGTTATAGACCAGTCAGCTAAATGCCATTTTCTGCAAAATTCTGCAGGAAATAATCAAAGTATTTGCAAGCACGTAGAGGATGACAAGGAAATGAATAACAAACACACATCTGTCAGAAAAAAATATCATCTAACTAACACAGTAGCTTCTATGAGAGAGTAACAGGTGTGGCCAGGGAAGAAGCAATAGATGTCATAGATCTGGAATTTAGGGAGTTTTTTGACACTGCTTCACATGATTCCTTTATTTATAACCAAGCTAAGGAAATGTGGTTTAGATGGGTGCAGATGTACAGCTGGCTGAGGAATCATAGTTGGGGCATAGTTATCAATGTCAGAATGGAAGGAAGGAGGTATAAAATGAGGTTTGGTGGGGGTCTGCCCGAAGCATGGGTCTTGGCAGTGTTTGCTTTAATGAGTTGCATTGCAAAGTAGGAAATATATTTACTGAGCTTTCAAGACAAGGGAAAACGGAGGTATTGAGTACATTCGATGATAGAAGTACAATTCAAAATAATCTGACAAGCGGAGGTATTGGCTTGGCAAAAGCTGAATGAAATACTGTAGGAACAACTACAAGATCTTCTGCGGGAAGTTTGTGGTGTGTACAAAAGATGTGATGTGTTAACTGTCACTAGTTTCTTGGCCAACTGCTCTGATGGTGGCTTCAAACCTTCTGCTTTGAGAACTGAAATCATTTTAAGGTGCCTGAACTACAAATGAGTAATAACACGGATTTGGTGAAAAGAGAGGGTGAAATAGCTGAAAGCATGAGTAATAAAATGTATTTGCTTGAAATCAATATGCCTTGTAAAGAACTCGTGTCTAGATACTTTGCAGAATTTTACTGACATTGTCACTGTTGTGCAGACATGCTCATGGCAAGAGCAGAGTGAACCCGAGTTTCAGAAGTTATGGCTAATTGCTAATGGTGTGGTGGTACCCCAGCCCGGATATTACATGCAACCCAGTGGCTAACTGCATCAGCCAGGAGCAGCAGAGAGGGATATTTTGTCAGAAACACTGGCTGAGGTTTTTCTGCTTACTTCAATAGCTCTTAAATGTAATTTCTAAATAAACATAAGGTACATGTAATGCAAATGTAATACTCCTGTAAACTCAGTTTTTCACTTCTGACTCAGGCAAAGCTTGTATTTGGGTTAATCAAGGTTTTGACTGTGTGATTGACTGTCACAAAAGCCCTCTCACCAGCTTTGAAACCTGTTCAATTAATCCTCTTTGTTCTTGCTGAGCAGGTGCATGAGTGCATGGTGTGAAAAGAACTCAAAAAGTATGTTTGTCAGGGTAGTGCAATTGTTGTTTCTGCATATTCACGTTATTTTCTGACCTTCAGCTCTTCGGAGATGTTTTTCCACTAGATTGAATTCTCAAGTCAGTCAGGGAGGTTCTGATGAAGTTCAAACTGCAAAGCCCTGCAAAATGTGCCCTATGGACATTGGCTTCAACAAGAAGCCATGATGCGCTACTTTCAGGCACAATCTTCTTGTAGGTTCTGAGTGTAGTGGCATTTGATGACAGATCAGAATGAAGAGACAAACATAAACACATTTGTTGTCATCTTGAAAAGTGTCTGGGACAGACCTGTGTGAGGCAGGATGCCAGCAGGACAGAGCCCATACTTTCTCAGTGTGCTTCATGTGACAGCCACAGCTCTTCTGACAAAGGTTTTGGTGTGCTTCGTTTCCCATTGTGCGTGGAAACCCGTAGATGTATCCGTTGGTATTTTACAACTGCAATTTCTCTTCTGACTAACCTTCTAAGAGGTGGATTTCAGATTGTGAAGCTGTCGAAACCTTTGCCACTGCTGTGGTAGAGAGATTTTTTTTGGAAATGTAAAATATCCACTCTGTCCCCATCGCAGTAACACGTTGTGATTCGCTAATAACAGGATTCCTTCAAAATAGTTTAAGCTTGGTGTCCGATTGGAACCTCAAGTGAGGAAATCATCTGCTGGTGATCTTTTTCAGTCTACCTGTGCCCATCTAGCCTGGTTTTGTTTATTCATTTAAAAGTGAAGTTTAATGAATCCCCTGAGCTCCTTAAATATTTCTGTTGCATGAGGCAATTTGGTTAGACAGAGGCAGCCAGTGACACACACTTAGTTATTATTAATTTGTTATGGGCAAAATTCCATCTCCCTCTTTTTTTTTTATTATGTTTGTGGTTCTATAGACTTTCCCTTTTTTCCTCTTCACTGCCCCCCAAAAGCTCACTTCAGCAATATGAAGTGAACCATGCGTCGAGCGTTATTAAGTAATGTTCCTTATTACAAAAAAGAGCAGGGCTCCTCTTAATGAGCACTTTAATGCTACCGGTTTGTGTGACTGTCGAGGGAGCCCCTTTTCTTTTGTTCGTAATGAGGAACACCTCATTTGCACTGTCCCTAGATTTATGGAAGGACAGGGGAAAAACTTCAATTTATTACATCTTAAATGAACTGCTCCCAAAGCAAAAACAAAGAGGGTAGTAAACTGGTGCCTCTGCACTATATAGTTTGATTTTTATTGAGCTGTATAGTGATGTTCTGCCTCACCTAAGAAGGGTGAGCATGGGCTATAATTACCTCTTGTGAACCCCATTTTCTGATAACCTCACTGGCCTCTACCTCTTCAGGATGTTGAATCTGTCAGTTACGGTATTTTATTTGTTCTTGCTGATGGAGCTGTATATGGGTAGAAGCAATGAAGCTCATTTGATATCTCATTTACTTGAAAAAATGGGGCATGCTCCCAGAATTTGAAACAGAAAAAACATTCCAGTTGTTCTGTGAATTTTATTCTCCTCTACTTCAGAAATTCTTTCTGTTAATATTCTGTCCTTCCGTTCATCCTAACCTTCTTTAGCTCCATCTGTACTATCAGTTCGCCTCTTTGGCAGATATTCTTGCATGCCTCGAGAGTTAACCAAAAGGAAAACAGGTTTTAATTGATGAAATCCCAGTTTTAGAAAGAAGGGCTTTAAGGTCAAAGTCTTTCTTTGCAAAGTGAATAGAGACAGGCAATAATAGCTGTGTTCTTGGTACGAGATTAAATTCACTGTCTCTTGTGCAAGATGAATTGACATAATGGTGTTATTCCTTGCTTTTCTGACTTAGGAAAAAAGGTACTAAGTCCTAAAGGTTTTAATGTTATTTAACTTCACCTTCGCAGGAGTATTTTGGTTAAATGTACGAGCGGCTCTGTGAGAAAATGAAATGTGAGATGCGAGATGATGGTTTTTAGGAAGGCTTTTTTGTTTTGTTTTTTCTTTTGACTTTGGCTTGCATATACTTCTTGGCATTCAGAAACATGGAGCCACCTAAACATATTTTTCAGCTAGAGAGTGGCAATCTAGAACTTTCTGTCTAACCTATGGCAAAAAGCAAAAATCAATAATAAATGATCTGGCGTCTTCCTGGTTTTGCTGTGTGTGTGAGTGTTTTCTCTGTAGTTCAAAGGTTACAGAAATTACAGTAGACCAATTCCAGCTACAAATAATTTTTCCAGCTTTTTGCATGCGGTCATAAAACCTTCTTATTTATTTCCTTTTCTGCAAGAGTCAAATAACAGGCTTTTGCATACCAAGTCAAGGTTTTTTTAGACTTAAACTTCAGAATATTTTCAATATCTGCAACATTATCTTTTGAATAATAATTACCTCTTATATTAAATTATAAGACAGCAGGATTCAGGATTAGATCTCTGCATATTATTCTAGTGAAGGAAATTATGACAGGGGTCATTTTTTAGAATTATGTAGGAGGGTAAAAGGTCCCAGGCAGCATTAGAAGGGAAGGCGTTTATAATTAAATTGTAATTTAGGCCTATGATTTATAGTTTTCTCAATGAAAAATTTGGTGCTGTAGAGAGATCCTAGGAGGAACTTTAGTGAGATACAACTTAATGAAATAATAAAAAGAAAAATTATTCTGGAATAGACTGTATTATAGTGGTACCCGTTAGCATGCTACAGGGTGGCTAATGTTCTGTCAGCATTTCCTTTATAAACGGCGCTTTCCAGGGTTTTATATCTAGGCAGTAACAGTTTGGTTTCAGCTGAAACATGGCATGTAAGGTTTCAGATCAAGAGAGTTTTCACAAAGTGTATATATATATATATATATTTAAATCATTTAGCTCATTAAAACTTGCAGAGGTATTCTGCACCACACAAGTTGTCAGTTCAAGACAAAGACCGCTGCTTCTCCTTTTGTTGTTGTTACTCACAAGTTGCAAGAAAATCGTAAGCCTTGTTCTTCTTTGTAATTTGTGAAGCCATTAAAGTATGTATAGCAGGAACCTGCTCGGAAATAGCACCCACCTGTACAGAAACAGTTCATTTCCATCTAGTGTGCAGAGTGGTTTTGAGGTTCAGTATTACTCTGTAGAGCAGGGCAACAATGGAATTATAGGAATGTTTTTTAGTTATTTTTATTAATTAATAGGCTAAACTCTTCCCTGTCGTGGTGAAGAACTGTTCTACTGGCAGGAAAACATTAATACAGAAAGGTTAAATGACTTGCCAAAGGCAATTGAGGTAGTCAGTGACCGATCTGACAACAGAAGCCATCTCTGACCTGATATCCTCTGGCAGTAAAGCTCTGTTGAACTAGTTTTATACAGATGGCCAACAGCTTGTTAGGTGGTTTAAAGCCACCTTTCAGGTTAGGAAGGACTAATTTTCATAAAAAATTACTTCACAGAAGTGATATGGGTTTAGACATTGTCTTTTAAACACAATTTGCTTCTGCAAATTCAGTAGCTCTTTCTCTAGATTTCTAGTTCAGTGGCCTGAATTAGAAAAAAAATGAATATTTTTTTCCTGCAGCTACCTAAGTGTTGTGTAGTCACGGAAGGTCAATGTGCAAACCTAGCTCATTCGTGTGAAAATCCCCAGATTTTCGAAGCAGCAAGCCTTTTGCTGCTTAGTATTTTAGTAATTAGTAATTTTGAATGCAGATATGGACCTGTGTAAAGTTAGAGTGTAATTGTGTCTGAGTAAAATGCATTGTTTGCTGTGTCACGGAAAGTTGGGAAGGAGCATGCAGCTTCAAAATACACTGTGTGTAACCTGAGAAACACATGGTGACTTTGTCTGATGTCACCATCTAAAAGGACAAGAAAACTTAATAAAGGTAACCCTCTTCCACTCGATGGGAAAATAACAGCAAATAAAAAGGATAAATAATACATTGTCTCCAAGTTATCCAGCTGAAGTAATTTGGCTCCAGCCATGTTCAACTGGTGTGGCTTAGCTTCCTGCACAGTAGAGGCTAATTTGTAATAATCATTAAACATCAGAGGGTTTTTCTGTACTCAAATAGCTTCCAAAGAAGTGTTATGTCACAGAGGGCAGGCTATGTAAAGAGAGGAGGACAGAGGGAAAAATACGATGATGTGTGGCAAACGGTGCCTTGGAAATTAAAGCAGGGAGAGCACAAAGATACTGAATTAGTGAAACTTTCCTCTTCCCTCCAGCAGCGTTGCTGAGGATTCTGAAACTCATCGCTCATGTAGGAACAGACTGTGATGGAAAAGGTGGATTGGTTCAGTAGAAACAGAAAAGCTGAGGGGGTGAACAGAAAGGCAGTGCTATAGATGGGAATATCTATTTCTAAATGCTGACACTATTTTTATTTCATATTTTGATGTAAAAATTACCCAAATATCTATTTAGTTACCAGAGTGCACAGATTCTTCTTAAAATATGCAAATGTAATGAGAAACCGATAAGCTGTTTAAAGACCGCGTGTTCACAGGACGAGTGTTTGGGAATGTTAACACTGTGTCTTGGGGAAAAAAGTCTTTTCTTTCTAGCACAAATTATTCTTTTCCACGTAAGTAATGGACAGTTTGGAACTTCACTATATAAAGAGATTTCATCCCAGGCACTAGCATTTTAGAGGAACTATTCATAGTTTATTGTGTCAAATGAAATAAAAAAGCCTGGAGTTTGCTTTTTCTTTTCCTTCTTCATGGTAGCATGGAAAAAGGAAAGGTTTAGGACTGATACTAGAAAAAAGAGAGATTGCACCTTACAGAAGAAAACAACAAGGGATATTTACAGAAAAGAGTTGGGGTTTCTTTTTCTCTGTAATTTTCTGAACCTTGCTTGCAGTAACTTGATTATGGAATCATTTGTTTGAAACCTAGGCTTTCTTCTCTGTAACTCCCTTTCCCTCTCCTTGATCCAGCAGAGAAATCACAAGTGCCTGTGTTTGACTTATCCTTTTGTTTGGCAAGGCGCTGTGATCGTATACCTCATTTAGCATCTTAACATCGCTCTTGGATGAAGAAGCAGCAGCCTTTGTTTAGAAAGAAAGTCTCTTTGATAATTAGAAGTAGTGAGGGATGTAACAAAACCCCAAGGAAACGTGTTACAAACTGTGAATGCATCTTTTATTTCAGCAGAGTGCCATTTCTCACACGAAGAAATCCCCGGGTGGGGCTGTGACCGGCGACCCTCCGGGCTTTGCCCTGCTTTCCCCTCTCTGGGTATGTGGCGTGGTGGCCAGTGGCCCTGTGCCAGGCCATGGGCCCTGGTGATGGCCAGCCTGGCCCTGCTCACCTCACAGAGAACTCGATTAGTATCAGAGTCAAAAGCTTTTACACCCAATCTCTTCACAGAGAAAGTCATGGGGGTGATTCAGTTTTATAAAGGAGTTTACTGCTGTGAAGGGCTCTTGCAATGCGAGTGGTAGAAGCTGAAATAATAGAGCACAGGAAAAGGAGTGTAGACACCATAAGTAACGCAGACAAACGCCTCTTTAAATAATAGGATTTTTATTTTTTCTGTCTCTGCAAGAAACTGCTGACGTGGTGCTGGTCAAGTCACTTAACTCAGCCCTCGTGCGGATGCTGCGCCCACTCTGCAGCCTGGGTGCTTTGATGTGTGGTTTGCAGAAATGGTGAAAAATGACAGCCACAATGGGAACTAGTAAAATCCTCTCTAGAAATGTGTTAAATGCTGAGAAATGCCGTGTTTAAAAAGAAAAAACCCACCCTTAAAAAAATTGTCTAAGGTGGCTTGGAGTGGATACCCAAAATTAATAGACATATTTGACCTTAATCTGTCTTCCTGGACAAGTTTAACTATGGCAATTTCTTAACTTCAGCTTGAGCTCTTGTTTTAGAAATGTGAGTGTTCTTTTAATGTGGGGGGTTTTTTGTACTTTATATAACTGTTTTCTAAGGAAAAGCAAAAATTTCCAACTATGAAAATTTACTGGAGTGGAATAACCCAAGACTTTGGAGATGCTTGAGATTAATTTTCCTTTCTAAGTAAATTATTGTTTCTGAAATGGACTCCAATTCGGGGTGAGAAGGAGGAAATTAGAATTACTGTTTCAAGAGCCAAATTGCAAAGGGAATGTTTTTCAGAATAGTGGTGTTCCCTTTGTGATCATAGTCTGTCCTGTTAGGAATCCTGCAGTGGGGTATGAGCTGATGATGCACCGGGTGATTTACACCAACTTGACTCTGAGCATTTACAAAGCTGTAAAGCTTGTAGTATCTCCAGATAATGTGAAACACAAAGATCTGAAAATACAAAATGTGCTAAAGCAGCTACATGTATGCGTTAGTAGTACATCTTAATATGTATTATTAGCAGTTCTTTAGGAAAAGAGCAGCTTGTCATTTACTTTCCTTAGTCAAACTCTGTTTGCCCCAGCTGCCTAAGCCACTGTTGCTGCTGCCCAGTGGGATGGCAGCAGCAGCTCTTTTCTGCACCGCAGTCATGCCAGCAGCACCGTGAAGGAGTTTTATTCTACCACTAAACAGCTCCAGACACTGTAACTTGCAAAACTGTATGGAACTAACAACTGGTAGGAATGAAGGCTTTAGGTCACCGGTGTTATTTCTTAGGTGATAATAGGAAGAAGTGCTTGATGTATTTTGCTATCCTCCTTTAAAAACAAAAGGCAGATGCTCAAATTCCAAAGGAGTTCACTTGAGTCTGAGCCCACTTTCAAAAGCCAGGTTTGAGGACATGTGTTGTATCTGTCATGACACACATGATTTTACTGCGTTTTTCTGTTGTTTCGGGGTTTTTTTACACGTTTTGAGGTGTTATTTTGTGTGTAATGTTTTCTTCTTTCTAGAGGGCTGGCTTTGCAAGGAGGATTCTAACAGAGCAGGAGAACTCATTGCTTGAGTGCACTTACTTTAGTTCCACATCTTATCCAACTCTAGGAACTTGAACTTGTCATTATCAGACAGAGAAGGTCAATGCATTAGCCATGGTGCTGGCTCTTTCATGTGGCCTTTCTGAAGAGGAAAAAAACCAGCTTTTAATCTTCGCTTTTATAAAATACTGTGTGTACTGGGATACATCCTAACTTGTCATTTTCTCATCCGTTTTAGTGCTGGGGGATATCTGGAGATGCTTTATGATGCCACACAGATACACACATCTGCAAAAGGCCTAATCTGAAGTGAATCTTCTATAAATAATAAACAACAAATAGGTTCCTTTTAGTTATATTAGCTCCAAAATAGGTCATGTACATTTGTTTTAAATGCAAACTTAACAATAAAGTAAATTCCCCAGGTGGAGA
Source organism: Upupa epops (assembly GCA_013397515.1). NCBI lineage: Eukaryota > Metazoa > Chordata > Aves > Bucerotiformes > Upupidae > Upupa > Upupa epops. The sequence goes on from VZRI01002665.1 coordinate 421,880, forward strand.
ATTTGATGTGTTTGTGCAAATTTTCTGGACACGGTATAAAAAAAGCCAACACCTATATTTTATCACTTAAAATATTTATACATTGTCTCTTAAAGTCCCCTCTTTGAAATACTGTTTATAATAAACTCCCTACTAGAGAGCTAATAGTCACAGTGTAAACACTTGCCACACAAAGTAATCTCTACAAACTTTTTCTGGTACATATTCCTACTGCTTTCTGTTGCTACCACAAATGTTGTCACTTTTGCCAGGCTCCTGCCTCCAAATAATCTTACTTTTCAGTATCTACACTAATTAATGCTGACCTCTTCTTTAAGTCAAACCAAATGAATTGTCCAGCTGGCTAGAGATGCAAGATGCATCTCTGTCTTAGAATAACTTTCTAACAGATCATGTACTGTTCTCAAACTTAAGTAGTTCAGTGCACTAATATATTAATAGTAAAATGACAGCCTAGGCTGGAGTAAATTGGTACGTTGGTAAGCTGAAATAGAAGAATGAATTTGCTAAAAAGGAGGAGCAATGAGAAGAAAATCGAAATCCATGTATTTTCTGTAAAATTGCTGTCTTACACCTTGAAGGAGCAGACTTTTTCAGCCTGTGGTGTGCAGGGTCTTACAGTCCCACGGGTGGCTTCTCAGGAAAGTTGGTTAAGGGAAGGAAGCCTTGTGTAGGTAGACTTTCGCTCTGCGTGCTCAGTGCCTCTGCTGGAAAGGTTTTCAACGAAGAGAAGGCTGAAAAGGCTGCCTAGGCAATCTTTTAGTGCTACCCCTGAATATAAGAACTAATACGTTACATTCAGTGGGTAAGTAGAATATAGAGGAAGGCATATCTGAGAACTAGGTAATTTATTGTGGTTGTTTAGAATTAAAATGGCTATGACACCTATTGTAATTTTCATACTATTTCTGCCTAATGTAACGGTGTTTGGATTTTAATTGGAGCCTTTAAGTGCTACTATAATGAAAGTAATACACATAGGATGTCTCACAGTAGTATTAGACAAAGGTAAAATGCTAAAAATTGTAGTGCCACGTTTTCCAGCTTGTGTTCTTCAGTGGAGCTTGCTAGAATCTGAAGTTCTGTGTGTCACCCGTTGTAATATACATAATTTCTTCGTCCCTATTCATTTTCATCCCTGAGATGCATTGTAAAAGTGTAAATCCATCACTAGATAATTTTCAGTTCCATTATTTACAAAAATGAATAGTTAAGCAAGTCATTGTTATTAGTGGGATGCTATTGTTGTTTCACAGAGATAGGGCCTGCCAAGGTCTTGAATGATGTGCACTTGAATGTTCTTTCAAGATACTTGTACCTGTTTCATTTGGGAGGAGATTCACTCATGTAAAATCAAACAGAAACAATTTTAGTAGCCTCTGAAAAGAGAAGAAGGGAAAATGGATATTAATGAACTATTTAATATTCTGCTATGGAGGAGATGCAGTGATTTTGCTGTTGACACTTTTGCATGGAATTAAAGAGATCTGGTGGATGTTTTACTTGTCTGTCTTTGTTCCTGAAAGACTTTTCAGTGTCATCAGATTTGGTTTTGTAACCTTAGAGAGATTTTACAGACATGCAGACAAGAAAAAAAGATGCTGCTTTTTCATGAACATCATTGTTATTCAGAACAGGGTCTACTGATGAATTAAAAATTTTGGCTAAAGCTTTCGTGAGATTTTTATTTCCTCAACTCGGGTTGGAAATGTGTAGGCTCCATGATTCACAATTCTAAATAAGGTGGGGTTTTTTTTCAAGAGTATTTCTGGCTCATTGTTTATTACTCAATATATTATTGATTTGTGAGTTGAGAAGTTCACAATGAAGGTGGAACAGTTTAGAGCTATAGATCTTTCCCTCACGCTCTGCATTGATGTGCTTGCTTGCTACATTCAGGTAGGCATTCGCAATTCAAGGTTATGCAGACAATGCCGTGGCAGAAATAATACAGGTAGCTACTAGAGCTCTCATTGTAGCTGCACTGTTATGTATCAGCCAACTGCAGGTTTGTTAACGTCAGATCTTGTTTGCACCTGCCCACATGGTGATGCCTCCAGTGAAGCTGTGTGGGAGGAGGAGGGCAGATCTGTGAATTTTGGGATTGCAGAACTCCGGGAAATTGCTGGTGGTGTTTTTTGGGTGGACTTCCTTTGGGAAGCATGATGGTTTTGGTTGTAGAGCCTTTAGTTCTTTGATGCAGGAGAATCTGTGAAGTCTCTAACAGAGGAATGTGTAGAGATGATTGTCCATTTATAATCTGTCTAATTATGCAGTGTTTGTAGGCCCATGTGAGTCCTCCTTAAGTTTTCAGCTGATGATACCGTGATGTAAGTGGCTGGTATCTGAGATGGGTATTTTTCAGGAAGCTGTGCTGTGAATGTAGACAAGTACATTTACATATGTGCTGCATAAGTGCAACTAGAGAACCACTTGTATTTATTTCATGTTTAGTAAAGTCTTTCATTGTGTGACTGGTTGTTGCATTGCACGTGGACAAGTATTTTGGGAAGGTTTCCATGAGCCCTTATTGAATGGTCTTAGATTTTCTAACCTTTTTTGTGTTCCTCTATGATGCTACACACAGAAATCCTCCTAACTCAAAAGCGTTTCATATGATTTACCACATTTTGGTAACTTACGTGTGTTGTGGCATGTTAAAAATAACTGGAATATTCAAGCTATCACTGTAGTTGTCCTTTAATGTACTTTGTCAGGTCACTGTGCCTACAGAAATGTTTTGGTGTTGATGGAAGGAAGGGTGCATCAGTACGTAACCTTAACAGTTGCTGGGGATTTTTGAAAGACCAATTCAGTAGCAAATAAATAATGAACCCTGGGCTGTGTTTATGTATGTTTGTATTTAACTCTGAGTGTTAATAGGATGGAGCATTATCTCCGTGTTTTTTCTCACAGTAGTCAAGAAATTATTTTTTATGGTGTTTTTCACATCATTATAGTGATATGGCTGTCAATGTGGAGAAAAGTTCTGGATCAATATTCATTTTAATACCTGCTGAGTGGTGGTTCTCACTCCTGAAGGTGGTGTTCTCAGGCGCACAGCTGGAGGGTGACACTGCTTGGGGCACCATGGGTGGCTCTGGGTACAGTGGTAGGTGATGGTAAGCCACGTTAAGTCCTGTGACTGGAACTCTAACATGATTATCTTCCATCACGCTTACTTGTTTCTCTAATCCAGATGTAGTTTTTTCAAACTCTCTATTCTGATTTGGTTTTCTTACTTTTCAGTTGAATCTTTATATCATGGATTCTAACTCCATAGAGACTTTCTGGTCTCGCCTTCCATGTTAAAGGTTTTTTTCTGTCTCCTTTCCTTCTACCATTTTTGAGGATTAGATTTTTATTTATGCTGCGGGTGCCTAGTCTACTGATCCTTCATCCTCCTGAAGTTTTGTTTGTTTGCATTTTAAGACTCGTTGTCTGTTGGGTGCAGCTCTGCTCCAGTTTTGCATGGGTACCTAGCCAGTGGAAACGCCTCTCATTAAAAGTGACCTCCTCTTGCTGCTGTATTTTTTCTCCTTCAGTGCAGGAACCATCAGAGGAGAATAACAATGTTGTTTACAGCTAAGGTCAGAGGGGATGGGAAATTCTAGGCACCCAGCCCAAGGCAGAGCTCCTCGCTCTGGAGAGTGTGCTGCTGTGTTAGTTGCTAATGATGTCACTTTTCACATTAGAAGTAATGTCAGGTATTAAGTGAAATTGTAATCTAATACAGTGCAGTGTTTGAAGATGAGCGTTTGCTCTGCTTAAAATTGCAGTACCTGTTTTAGAACATCTCACCAAGCAATCTTTTCTCAGCTCCTTTAAAAGGAACTATAATACGTCTGTGTACTGCTTGAAGCTTCTCTTCCTCTGCAAATTCTTTTCTGAAAACTTACTGACTGGACATTGAAATTCTTATTAGTATCTGTAGATTTTAATTTTTTGAGCCCAGAAATCTAACAAATCTGTGAAAACTGTCCATGTACCCCTATTCTGTCTTCCTGACATGGGTGATTTTAATGTAGGACAAATGTTTGAAAGGTAAAATGCTTTTTTTAGTGATTAATTTTGCCCTGATTGGCAGATTTAAAAATAAAATTCAAATATTGTTTTGACACACAGAAGGAGGAGAGTCATATAATCTATATTTAGTGCCTCTTTCATATGGTGCCTGATGATTGACTCTTGGGCCTTCTCTTTCTGAAAATATCAAATGCATCCTTCCCTCCGCTACTTCTGGTACGGTTTGGTTCATGTCTTTTCAGTTTCTCTATCTAATATCTAACATGAGTTAGGGAGCAGGAAGAAAGGGGCAGTTTGACAGTTTCCCGTTGTTATTTCCATGCAGAAGTATAGACTGCAGAGGCAATGTGGGCTGATTTGTCTCTTAGAAGGGTAGGAACACTAAGTGTTTGGGGACCATCACTCTCTGTAGCCCTGCCCATGGTGTCTTTTAAGCATAAACTCAAAACCATGGTGAGCTAAACCCCACTTTCTGTTCATAATCTGAGTTAAGTTTGGCTTTGATCATGTGAAAGTGGGGGAAACCTGAGTCTGCAAGGCTGAAATCAGCCCATTGTATCCTTATAGACTGCTTGGCTGTGACCACGGTGCTTCTTCAGCCAGGTCTGCTGTCCCATATCATGGGTTGCTCTGTGCTAATGTCCCTCTGCTGGCATTGAGCAGAACAGGTCCATGCCCTACCCTGCCTTGTAGGGAGTTTGTCTGATAAATGAGACGTAAGGAGGTGGCTGAAGACAGCCCAGCTCCAGATTTGACCATGCTGCCGCGGAGACGCTGCCCACCATGTCCCCAGCCAACACAGTGGCCTAGGGTCAGAAAGGTGCCCTGGGGTGATGCCCCCCTCTGCAGGTATGCTGTCAAGTGGGGGACCAGCCTGTGCAGAGGGACGCAGGAGGTCAACACTGTGTGCGTAGGATATTATTGGGGCTCCAAAGTTCTGATACTGGATACGTTTGAGATGCCAGTGTTAGCATGATACCGGTATATACTGGTGTGAAACCAAAATGGTACTGCTGCCACCTGTCTTGGAACATACTTTTGCTTTCAGAATGCAGAAGAAGGCCATAGAATGTTTTTATATCTGTTTGTTGGAAAAAACATCTCCTGCTTGTTCACATCCAAGCCCTGCTAAATTGGTGTTTTTCACTTATTTGTCCTAGCTCCTTTCTGGATTTACCCTGAACAAGAAGTGGAATTACTGAATGAGTGCCCGGGAAGCGGGTATCCTGCGTCACACGCAACAGTCCAGAAGCCCTTCATGTACGGTAAGAAAGCCTCTTCCTTTCTATTGCCAGGCTGAGTTCCAAGTGCCAGTATGTAGTATTTCATGAAGTTCTGTGTAGAAGTTGTGCCTTTTTCAGCCTCCACTCTGGTGCCGTTGGAAGGTGTATGAATTATGGCCACAGTGTGAGTTTAAAGCTTTTGCGCATAGGTTAGTGAATTATGTATTTCCAGAACATGGCTCTTTTATATTTGAGCATTTAAAGACCATAACAACAATAATAACTTCAGCAATAATGATAATCTTCATATTTTTTTCCGGGGTGGTTGCAGCAGTAAGTGATCTGCCTGTGTTAATGGCCACAGGATATGGAGGTGATCTCTGCCTGAATATGCATTTTTGCATGGAGAAGCTTCGTTCCAGACTCTTACACTGTCCTGGGAGAGTAATTTCTGAAAATATGATATAAATGCAAATCTGTGTTTAAAAATATTGGAACAACTGTGCGCATTAGCCGGTTGCTTGCTACGGTGTATTGTCTTCTGCAGTACGTGTGCTGGTGATATAGCTAGCGCGGTTTTATTTTGATCAATTCCAATATGCAATATTATTTATGAGAATACACCACTTCTTTCTTCATGATCTAGTCCTAATTGTGCTTCGCTTCTCTGTCATCACGGTGATCCACTTGCACAGTTGAATTTTGGCCAAAACAATTTGAATTCAGTGGGCGGGGTGAAGGGAGCGTCTCTTCACTGTGCTAATAGTATAGACAGGTTTGTGGAATCACTGCAGCGAGTTTTAAATGATGTATGAAATGAAAAATTCCTGTCTGATGCACAGAGCGGGTAGAGCCGCTGCCATCTGTGGAATCGCTGCGGCGAGAGGCTATTTATTCTAATACTGTTTCAGACATGACAACTTCTAATTTTTAAAAAACCCTCCCGTGCCTTTCCATGGAACACTTCGGTCTTCCACAGAAACAAAACCAGATTAGAAAAGATCTTCAAGATGCTGCATTAATAAACATCTTAAGGAAGGTCTTGTACAGTTTTGTTTTGGGTTTCTTTGAGCCTAAGCAGTGCTGATTAACGGTGTGATAGGTGGGTGTGATGGTGGTGATGAGAAACCTTTGAACTCTCCTACAGGGAGAATTTTAAAGACTGAATGATAAGGTCAGGCTTGATGAGGCTCTGAGCAACCTGACCTAGGTAGAGATGTCCCTGCTTGGGTAGGGAGGTTGGACTGGATGGCCTCTGGAGGTCCCTTCTAGCCTGAAACATTCTATGATAGGATTTCCAACCAGGAGTCCAGTGAAATGGCTTGTTGGAGAGGTATAGTGGATTTAGAAACTAGAGTGGAGGTAAAAGTGATATCCAGTGTGGAATCTGGAGTGCAAGTGTTGTGGGATGTGTCAGCAATTTGTATGGTTGATAAACAGCAGGAACTCTGGGACAGGGATTGAGACAGAACCACCTTCTCTACTTTCCCATCATGATCACCTGAACTTTTTTCATGCGCTTGATGACATACACTCCTGTGGGGAAAAGTGGTGCATCGGTTACAGCATCCACACAAGGATCCCAGATGTCATTATCCCAGTTAGTTAAACATTTGTGTTTCTTAGCATTTGAGTTGGGTCTGTCTGCTTCATTCTGCAAATGCAGTTTTGGAAGTTTCTCTATGGAATGTGTACACAGGTGACTGCATACATGTCAAATACACAGAATGGTGGCATTTAGTGTAAGAATGTGGCCAGGTGAGAGGGCATTTTGTGTGATAAAAGTACTCTCATGTTCAGGAAGAGAAAGCTTGGAGTTACTAAGTTTGAGAGGTATTTTCTGATGACTTCCTAGAGTGAGAAAAGCAAGTGCTGCCTAGACCTTTTCTTCTGAAAACATCAGCTGCTGCTTTTTTAAATATGTGATAATCTTGCCACCCAGGTACATCTGTTTACATACTGCTAGGGACTTACGGTTACAGCAGAAACTACATATTAATTGCGTTTTAAACTACTTTCTATAAAAATGCAGTAACACTCACTGAAACCATGAGATGTTCTAATCTAGTGGTGTGTGTTAGTTTCGGAGTCTTTTTTCCAGTGGTCTTACTGGTCTTACAGGTCTTACTGCTGAGACAGTTTATTCTCATCCTTCCTGTGCAGTATTTGAGATCACTGTGAAAGTGTATGAAAAACCTGTTATACTGTTCTCTTTCACAAAGCTTACCTGTGACAGAACAGCTAGAAAAAAATGGCTCTGCGAAGACACCCATGTCAAACACATATCAAACGCTGCTGTTTTCTTAAAGTGAAAAAAGAAGTCCTAATCAATAACGTTTTGTTGGACGAAAACACTCCCTCCCTCCCTCCTGAAATCTTGAAAAATCTCAAAGATGCAAAAGGGTTTCTGTATCGTTTCTGATCCAAAGTGGATCAGTCTTACTAAAATCCACAGGAGCCCTTTGTTCATTTAGTCACTCAGAGTTGCCCATCAGTCATTGTTGTATCCACGAGCATCCTTCTGCAGGTTTCAATAACTGGCTTTTCAGGAACTCTTCACTGTAAAAAAAACTCCAAACAAGTAATTATGCCACTGAACCACAAAAGTTATTAACTCTGAAAGATTTTTGCATCTTAGTTTAATAGGTGATGTCTCAAGCACAGGACCATTCTGCATAGTCTTTCCATGTATATGTCTCCAAACAAATTACTGGCTAATTTTGTGGTTTTAAACTGCTAGTGGTCAGTACTTTTATGTTAATATTGAAAGAAATTGATTCTGGAAGGTAGCTCAGGCTTGTTCAAAACTTCTTCAGTGATAAAAGGGTTAAAGTGCTTTAAGTTAGAGGGATGGTAGTGTCCACCTGAAAATGCCGACTGCTGCGTGGAGCTGTAGGCTCTGTGTTATGGACTGATTCTCTTTAATATAGACAAAGAGCAATGCTGTGGCAATGTGAAGGAAAGAATTAAAGGCAGGGAACTTAAGGGAAACAGGAATAAAATGAATTTGCCAAAGATAGACTGTTCCAGAAACACTTATTTTCTTCCTTCAATACTAAAAAACATTACTAGCAAAAAGTGCTGCAAGGCTGGCCTTGCTGGAGTCCTGCAGAGCAACTGCTGCAGCGACACAGGGTTCTTATTTCTTTATTTTATTCTCAGAAGTTGAGGATTGTTTGTAACTAGTGCACATAAAGGAGGTTCTGTGTGCTGAAGCTGAATTTATCAGGCTGGATGGAAGTTACTTGTTCTTCAAAGATCAACCTTTTTTGTACTTTGAATTTGTAACTCTTCTATAGAGAAGCTGAAGGTGCAGTGATGCTGCTAATAGAGTGGAAGTTTGGGATATTAAACAGGGGGAACTAGATGACTTTGAAGAAGTAATGAAAATAAGGTGAGATCTAGTAGATTGTAGTATAAGCAGCTGTTGCTATTAGGTGAAAGTACAGCATTTGCTGAGGACGAGGCTGTGTTAGCTGACAGCAACAGTACCACTGTTCTGCCAACGTGATATGTTAGTGAAGAAGCCAAGTGCAACTCTAGGACATGGGAAGGAAAAAGTAATTCCAGAGCAGTTAGCAAACACTCATGCTGTTGTAATAGCAACTGGCAAGACCTCATCTATTTACAAAGGAAAAATGTAGTGATGTAAAATCAGGACTATCTTTTAGAGGGAGAATAGTGCACAGAGGATCTCTGTATCTGATCATTACTCAGGGCTGTAACAATTAACATTGAGTCAAGACTTTGTTTTCTTTAACAAGGAATGGACAGAAGGTCATTTCTCCTAATGATGCTCTTTGAATGTGTTCGATACAAATGATTTGGTTATCTGACAAATAGGAAGAATAACATGAAGTGTAAGACTACTTTTTTTCCCTAATGAAACGTGTTGAGGTACTATGACACTGGCAGCAGGTAGAAGTAAACAGTTCTTGAACTCTTTACTAAATGGATATACTAATCAGAATGACTTTTCCAGAAAAGAGAGAAGAGTTCCATTTTGCCGAGACTCTATCTTTCCTGTTTTCCCTTTTCAAAAATAGATGATTAGGAGGTGCCTGCACCAATGTGATAAAAAGTATTGTAATTTTGCCTTGAGTTGCTGGTGAAATGAAGTTGTTCGCTTTCAGTGCTGCTTTGTTTTTGACCCCTTTTTGTGAATTCTCTGAGGAAAGAAACATATTCTCATCTTTTATAGTAATCAAATTTATCTGGCATCTCTCAGCCTCTTGCATTACTTATGCTACAGTTGGCCAGCCTTGGGAAGGCTTTAGCGGGTTTATTTATTTATTGTTCTAAAGTGAAGGTTTTTGACTTGAGGTCCCCATATGGTCCTAGGGGATTTTAAGAGAAAACCTGAAAGTGCTTTCTGCCATTATTTTGATAGATATTTTCTGTGAAACCATTAAAAAAACCTCCCACACAGCCCAAAACCTAAACAACTCCCCCCATGTGTCCAAAATCCCAAAGAAACATTCAGCTATTGACAGAGAAGAAAGAACTTCATTATCTTGGTCGAGCTGGAAATGTTCTCACTTGATTGTGAGGTCAGTGAGGCTGATGTCATTGCACTTAGTTTTGGTGAGAATTGCCGTTTCCTAATTTCTTAAGCATGCCTAATAGCTTCTAATGCCCCTGCGTTTAGAAAACTGCATCACAACCTGTAAGCATCCGCTCTCTGGGGCCAGTTGCTATGAGACTAGAAACACCCTTATATCTTCCCAAAGGCAGAGGATATGGGCAGTTCTGTTCCAGTGGAACCAGGCAGTTTTTGTGGTTCATGTATTCAGCATTTTGCTCCAAAGCTTGTGAAAAATAGCACTTGTATGTTCATGAAACATGGATGAAAACTCAGCATAAACAAACGTGGCCCTTGTCCTGTTGGTTGATGGTTTTTGTGGGAAGCAAATTCCATTTGTGCGAGAACAATCTGCAGGGAGGCAGGTCTGGCAAATCTACAGATGTCAGAGTATGATCAGCAAGTCTTCGCTCTCCCCTTTTCAGTCGAATGGGACACAGTGAAAAACCATCTTGGGACACAGGGCTTGAGAGAATGTCAAGCTTCTTACAGGCTCAGACGTCATAACCAATTAATGTTTTGTTAACATGTTTTGCTTTTTGAAATGCTTTTAAAAACAAGCAAACAAACACATTTCTAGCTGAGCTTCTTTTCAGTATGTGAAGTCATTTGGATAATCAGGATTTGACTGTATAAGGCAGAAGCACCGAAGGTGCCCTGTGACATACAGCAGAGACTAAATGAACCCAGAGCACTGGGGGAGAGATAGGCAGGTTTTGTTTAGAAGTAAAACAGTTGTTTTTGCTGTGGTGCACTTGCAGCTTGAGCCTGCTGCAAGCAGCCGGTGGGGAAAGCAGCAGAAGGAATTGAGAGTGTTGCAGTGTGTGCTGCAAAGCCTGGGGTTTATTTGCTGCCGCTTGCCATAGACCTTCTGTAGAAAGTGTGAGACGTGCTGTGCTTAGAGATTTCTTTTCCTAAAAAGTGTAGTTTGTTCAGGAGTTTAATGCTAATGGAAGTACTATCTATAGGAGCACACAAGCAAGTAGCCCATCTCAAATATTTTGCTGCTTTTCCAAGGGGCTTTCCTGAGGCGCTGCTTTGGCCCACAGTATCATAAACAGGGCGTTTCCAGTCATCACATCTTTGATCTAAACATTCACTAAAGTTAAAAACAAACAGCTTCTGTAAGAAGTCTCAGATGTTTAACTCCTCTTGGAATCTTTTAAAGTATTCCCTACAGTATTGACTGTTGGAATCTGGGGGAGGGAAGAAAGGGAACATCCCTTACTTAGAAAACAATAGCAATTACACTGAAATGAAAGTTGAAGACAAAAAACTGAGGTTTAAGACAACTCCTGTCCATCAGACAGTCATTTTGAGAAGGAGCAGTAAAGATCTGAGAACGACGTATTAATGTTGGTCTTCTGCTTCAGCTCAGTGGAGTATCACCTCAATTTTTTGCAGTTGAAAATAGATTCTTCAGCTTAGGCTTGCCAGAGAAAAGCAAAGAAAGATAGTGCAACACAAAAATAAGAATTTTCTTTTGATATCCCCTTTTTTCTGAAAACCCATTTCTTTTAATAGAGTGCCTATTGACCACATTCAGCTTGGCTACAGCTTCTTCTGTTACTTCTGTTTCTGTTTGTTCATCAATTTATTTCTGTATTTGAAAAAATGAAATAGTGATTAGAAGGGAAATAAAGCTGTACTTGGGTATCATCAATTATTTCTCTTTCAAATATGATTTATTTGACTAACAACCTTAAAAGCTTTGACTGATTTAATTTTATTTCATGCTCATGAAAACCACAGAAGGCTGACCTAGTCATCTTCCTCATCTTCTACCTTGTGAGTCCCAAATGGCATTCCCCCTCTGATTCTTCGATCTTACAAAATTTGTCTTGGAGGAGTGAAGAGTGATAGTACAAAAATGTTCATGTTACGTTTCAGATGCTCTTACCAGTGTAAAGGGATTTTTATTGCAGGAGAAAAATCAAATCCTTGTCACCTAAACTGCTAATTATGTTTGATAAATGTATGGTATATATTTAATGCAAAGAGAATTTAGGAAATAATACACCTTGTGTAATTACAGCGACCGAGCTACTTCCATCAATCTAATTTTTCTGATTCAGGTTCATTTGCATTGCATTATTTTTATTAAATGAGCTTTCAGTGGAAGCCCTGCTCCCTGTCAAGAAGAAGAATCAAACCCTGAAATATTTCAATGTGCATAAATTCGGTTTGCACATCACATGCATCATGCATGGCTGCTCCATCGCAACCGGAATGCAGACGCATTCCTAACAGCCATGCAGCCATGCACAAACACCACATTTCACACAGGTACTCCACGTAGCAGCTGGGAATTGTGCCTGTGGATAGTAAATAGATGTGACTTCCTCTTTGGTTGTAGACGTGGTTGGTTAGGACTGCCACCCTTGCAGTGGAGGAGTTTGGTGCAGGGGAATAGGCTGTGATGCCCTCTCCATTGGGAATGGGTTACAGTTCCTAAACAGTGTTCTAGGTAAACTTGGGCTTCCTTCATTTATACTAGTCCATAATGGTCTGCTTGTACGCTCTTGTTCTACTGTTTTCCAAGTAGTAATCAACTCATGTTCTGAGCTGGTTTTGTAAGATTGCATCGGTTACTGTACGTCAATAAAGTCATTTGCTGATTCAACAGAAGAGGACATTCCCTTCTCTTGTAAAGTGAAATAAATGTGTGATTGGGACAGGTGGGAAGAGAGAAAAAAGGGACTTGTTCCGGGCAGGTGTCTGTTTCTCTATCAGAAATGGGATTTTCTGCGTTTCTACCTGTTAATGTAGCCTGCCCTACCCCACCCACTGGGTTACCTTCTAAGCCAGGAGACCTGACTGTTCTGCTCTTCCCTTCCACTTGTGACAGGAAATTGCTGCTGATGATTTCAAACAGGATACTTGTGATCTTAATTAGTATCACACAAGTAGAGTAGCTGTGTAGCAGCATCATTCTGTTCTTCTATGTCTTTGCATGTTTTCTGTGCTTTCCATCTCCGCAGTACTTCTGTGCTGTATATACCTGATAAGGTATACACAGCTTTGTTTAATGACTTTCTTATTGTTACCTGCTATAGTTAATTTTGCTTTTGTTGCAGAATGGAATTGCTCTTAAAAATAGAGCATTGGTGTCATGTTAGTAATTTAGTGGACAAGAGTTGAAACAATTCAGATGGAGCAAACAACAGGTTTTCAAATATGAATCTTTTCACGTGGTATCCAGAGCTGTTCTCCGCTATCACCATACATGAAGGTGTTGAGACACACTAGAGTCACGCAGTCTTGGAAGGGGTCTGCAGGGACCTGCCTTGGTGGTTTACAGATGTGTGAATTTAGCATTGCTTTTAAATACCTGCAATTATAGTATTTAGAATTTGCTAAACATTAGGAAATGTTCTCTCATAAATAAATGCAATGCGTTTGTAAATGCCTGTCAGAGAAGCGTTTATGTTGGCCAATTGCCCTTGATAAGGAGTTTGTGCACAGTGGTTGAGGAGACACAAAGATTTACTGGCGAAGGGTGAGGTGATCTTGTAGCAGTTGTCTTCTCCTCACAGCAGTTACGTCTGGCGTCTCCCTGCCAGAGCTCATGATCATTTGAACTTTAGAAGCAGGAAGAAATGCATGTGTTGTTACAGGGGGAAGGAACATGGGGAAATAAATGTTTTGGCTGTTTAGAAACCTCCTTCCTTATAACCACGTTCTGCATGTTACTGCTGTTTGTTCAGCTTCTGTTTGTCCTAAAGGCAGAGTGTTCTAACTCACTAATTCTTCAAATGCCACCTAGTCTTTGTGTTGTAGCAACTTTGGTTGATAGACAAGGGAGTACTGAGAAAGGTAAGGCAGGCGAATGTGCCATCACAGAGGTTTGTTGTAGAGGAATCTGTCTCAGAGAGAGGAACAAATGTGGAAGAAGAAACAAAAATACAAATAGTAGAAAGAACTGAGTAAATACGAAGATCCCAAAGCAGCAGTATTTGGGAAGCGCCCAGTGAAGATGTAGCTGAAGGCCAGTGAAAAAGCATAAGTGACCCTGTTTAAAAGGGAGCGATGTTTGTCCAGACACTTAGGAAACTGTTTGACTATTTCCACATTTAAACAAAATTAAAACCAGACACTACTACTGTAGGTCAGCTGCAAGACCAACAGTTGACTTGGGTTGTTCGTCCAGTGTAGTACAAGTCTAAAGCGAAAGACAAAGACTAGGGGAAGGCTGTCGGCATCAGATGCATTTCTCCTTTAAAATCTATGAGTTCATTTTTGTTATCTGCAAATAACATTTTCTTAGGGTTGCACTCACATATCGCTATACTACATTAGCATCCGCTGTATCCTGAATCAGAGATGTTGGTCCTACAGCAAACTTCTGACTTTCCTTTGTCTAGGAATCAGTGTTGCTTCTCAGTTACTTTAGATGGACTCTCCTAAGGCAGAAATCTTGAGAGCACAGGTTATCCTGCAGTATTTCTGAAGCCACTCAGCAGTCTCGAGCACTACAGTGTTAACAGCGGCTGAAGGATTGGACAGCACTGCAGAAATTGTTATGAAGCAGCTGTCATCTGTCCTCTGGAAACGCATCAGGAAAGAGTAATAAAATTTGGGGTTTGGATTTGCCAGATGACTCGTTGCTACCATCTTTTAAAGTAAATCTTGTGACTGCACGTCTGTGCCACGCTCCTGGTTAAACTCTCCTCTCACACCTGGTGGCCCTTTCGCAAAAAAGGACATTGCATTTTTTGAAAAAATAGTTCTACTTGTGTACAGATTAATTAAAGTTTTGAGAGTTTCCTTTAAAAGAACACAGACTGCAGCTTTGATTACCTCAAAATGAGGGGAGAATATTCCACATAACTTCATTTAGTGTAATGACTAACGTTAATAGATATTTTACCCCTTAAAATCACTGCAATTCATTAAGTCCAATTCATTGGCAAGAAACTTGTGAACCGACAGTAAACTCTTAAATCTTGGGGGTAGTTAAAAATAATTCATTGTCTGTACTGAGAGCATTAATTCTGCAGAAAACAAAAGAAGAGTAAATAATTTCCATTAGCTTAATGGAAATAATGAGATAATGGCACAGTTTCTTGGGCGTGTAATAATTACATGTTTTATTTGAAGAATAAAATGCTTGGATACCATAAAGAGCTGCGTACAGTTACTGCTACTGTAAACAATCGTGGTTATTAAAGTAGAAGTTTTCTTCAGATCTTAGAATCACCAGTAATTGTTAAAGCTCTGGCATTAGACATCTGATTAATTTTTTTCATATGTTTTTTTTAAATTTAAACCAATAATCTGCAGCTGAAGATAAAATGCAGAAAATAATTGCTTACTCTGGTCAGGCAGCCTGTAATAACTGGAACTTTGCTGATTTTTTAGTAGCGTGAAACAACTTTGCTAACATGCATATTTAGTCATAAAAATTGCCACAGTTCAACTCGGCAGCCTGATATATTCTCCCGGTGATAATTAGAGTGTGAGTGTTTCGGTTCCCTGCTCCATCAAACCAAGAAGCAGCAATCTTTTAGCTTGTCTTTGGCAGTGAGCTACCCCAGGTACTTCACAGGAACATGTAAGAAACTCCACAAAGTGCAACTAATGGATTATTTCATTGATTATAGATTTTGAGGCCAGAAGGGAGTGTTAAATCATCTAAGCTGACATCCTCTATAACATATGCCGTTAAAATTAGCCCAGTTAACTCGGTATTAAGCCTAGAAACTTGTGTTTAAATAGAGTATATATTGTGCTGTTTCAACTTGTCTTGATATTTCAAGGCAGGAGGAATCTGTCATTTCCTTCTAATTCAGCCAAAATTTAAGTATTTTAGTTTGAATTTCCCCAACTTTAGCATCTGGGTGTTGCTCCTTGTTAAGGAATTTTTGAGAACATAGAGGGATTTACTGTCTCATGTGTATTGAATGTGGGGGTACATTTATACTGCAACCTTTTTATTTCATAAGTTTGATGTGGCTTGGCTTTTCTTTCAGTGTGAGTGTTTTCTTTGTTTTTTCAGTACTGTCCGGATTCGTGAGCAGCACAGCATTCCTTTACCAGCCCCGTCAACACCATATACAGACATGAAGTCTCATTTCTGTTCATTTTCCCAGCAAACAGCATTAGGGGTTATTTACCAACACATTACACAGAGATGATCTCAAGTGTTTTGTCTTCACGCTTCTGAAATACATGGTTTTGTTTTATTCCTTCCTACAGGTAGCTCTTGTGTATTGGAATCTTTGCACTGTTTGAGTCGGTCCTGTTTCATGTAGCTGTTCAGACCCTGCTGAATAAGAGGGAGATTTATTTTCTCACAGCTTTTCCTGTTTCCCCAGCTTTTGTGTCACCCAGAAGTTGTACCTGCAGTCCTTCACAAAGCCTGGGTAGCTGATCCTAACATGCTTAGACCCAAATACTCCCCAATGGGGATTAAAGGGACCAATGCATTTTTAGACTTGGCAGAGGTAGTTTGGGGACGGTTCTGCCCAGTGCTTAGTGCTAGATTACTGTGCAAGTATGTTAGTTTGATTTTTATAGTACTAGAAGTGAAAATACAACTCTGACCATTGTCAGCACTGTCAACTAAGTTTATCTCTTAATAAATAAAATCTGGTTGCTTGTTTTCTCTCAAGAACTTTACGGTTTGCTGACCATCTCTATGGTTGTACCAAAATGGTGGAAATTATCTCTGTTAATTCCTTGAGGGCTTTAAATGTGCCGCAAAAGCATATTTAGATCTAAACTAATTGTTTCATTTTCCTTTGTGGGAGTTGCCATGGCTTTTCAAAAAGAGATGGAATCACTTGTGTGAGAGACACCTTTACTATTTCAGCAGCTCTGAAGTTGTGCAGACAACAGTATAAAGGGAAAGGTTTTCTTGCTCGAAACATCCAATGCTTTCGAGAAATGCCAGGTGTTAGTGACCTGTTGTTGAAAGTCTCTACTTAGACTAATTTTGAAATATATAAGAAAGGGTGACGTGGGTATTCAAAAGTGTCCAGTGCAGCAGAATCATAGTTGCTTCTATTTTATTTTTAATTAAAAACAAGCCAGTAAATATATCTGCGTGCGTTACCATTTTGGCAAAGGCTTAGACTGAAGCAATGTATTCTCTTATTTAACAATGTCCCTGATTATTCAGTGTCTTCAGTTCTGTGGCAAAGTTAACTCCCTGTTTGACAAAGGAAAACATTTTCTAGTGTTACAAAAAGTATTCTGTAAGGAAAGAAACCGCTGGTTTTGTGTGTTACATAAAAATGTGCACTGACAATTTGTTCATATTACCTGAATTTTATTTTTAATAATTTGATTTTATTGAATGACTTGAAGTTTTAACTGTATGGCATTTCTGCTATTTACAGCTGGAGATTCAAGTTTGAATAACCTGTTACTAAGCTTCCACTTAAATTAGCTTATCAAGCAATTAACAAGGGTGTGAGTAGGTGATTTGACAAATGGGTTAATTGCTGTCATCTGCTGGTTTAGCGTCTAGACAGCTAAAGGCACCTTGGATTCGTGCTGGTGTACATTGCTAATGTGCATGCCTCTGATTATTAAAGAACTTCCTTGATCAACTTTTTCTCAAAATTTGAATTCTTGTATAAGATCTAAATAGATTATCCTGTTGGTTCAATTACAAAGTATTTCTAAACAGATTGTCCTGTTTGTTCAATTGGGCTAGGAATTCTATATTTGGCAAAAATCACAGCCTATTTCAATAAAAATATTCAGGTGGGTTAACTCTTGTTTTTACTCCGTCAGTCACTAATAAGACAATATTATATATTACCTGCAGTACCCTCTGCTTTAAGAAAAAATATTGATTAGTAAGTCAGAGATATTAAAATTCAAAATGCCATGAAAGTGCATCTTCATGAATGTAATCGATGATTCTTTATAAATTACAAGCCTTTATCACAGTTTTCGTATCTGACGTAACAGTTTAGCAGCTGTATGCTAGTGAACTTTATTTTCTATATATTAAAAAAAAAATTAACTGTAAATCCCTTTGAACTGTGGCGTCGGCTTTGGTACAGGGCATGAAATAATTTTTCCATCTTACCCCACCGTTCTCCGAAGGTCAGGCTTTAAATTGGGCTGTTACTGTCTTGCTTCAGAGTTTCCAAGCTACGTTAATTTTTGGTCTGCCATTGATGGATGGAGCAGTTTGAATTCTGACATGCAGCAGCCTGACTGGAATGACCTGCAGAGGCAGATGTCAGCCTGTTATTTCATGCCCGTTTGTCAGAAAGAAAAAAACAGCTTTCTTTTTTTTTCTTAAGCAGTTCTTCTTTTACACATACAGAGAGCACTTGTAGGTGGATGTGCTCTTTGATATACACACACGCACAGAGTCCTAGGAAAAAATCGTATTTATTTATCACTTCTGGAAAAGCTGGTTAGGTCTCCCGAGAATTTGTCGGTGACCAACGTGGCAAATGTGTGTATTTGTATTTGAAGTGTACTGCAAACAAGTGTTCCACAGTAATCTTGAGAATTTATACAATTTCCTAAAGAGGTGGTATTTTGCCCACGCCTCATCTGAGAAAATGACCATTGTGCTTTTGTAAAGCCAAAAGAAGGTGGTACCTGTTAACTTGCAGTTGTGAAAGAACCTTCTTTGTGATCCTGTTCTTGCAGATTCATAGTGTAGCTGAGAGTTTTTCGGCTTGTTGCTATTGCGTTTCCCTCTGAGGTTGAAATTGGGTGCTCGGGGATATTCCTGTCATGCGGGAGCAAAACTTTCATCCCAAAATGAACATGGGCAGGGATTTTTTTCCAATAAATGTAGGAATTAATCTAAAGGGCTGGTGCAGGCAGAAAGAGTCAAACTTTTACAAAAAATGGAAATACTTGAATTAAGGAATTGCAAAGCACTTTGACATTCAGGGACCATCTGAGCAGCTTCTAGTGCAGTTTAAGAGTGACTGTCTTGCCTTTCTGCTCCACACTTGTGAGATCAGCAGGAGCAGGGAGTGAGCCGTGTCATGAGCACCATCCTTTAAGCTTTGCCAGGGACATTCTAGCAGAGAAAGAAAGGGAGTCGATGAATTCCAGGGCAAATCTCTGGCGTCAAGGGGGTGAACAGAAGTTTTGCCCTGAGTTTGGATGGATCAAAATTTTATCTTATGATCTTTTCTTTATTCAAGCATTCCCCCATTAGGATTAGTTTTTTTAATAAATTCTATATTACTGTTTTTAATTTGGGAACAGATTCTTTCTTTTCAAAATGCACAGATGATATAGAAAATGCATCTAGTTAGGAAAAAAAGTAAAATAACTGCCCTTCATGATCTAGCTGGAATCACATTAAGGGTTAGCATGTTAATCATAAAGGTATGAACCAGATGTGCAAATTTGCAGATAAAAGGAAAATTGATATTGTATAAGTAACGATGGGTGCAGCTCCATTTAAATGACAAACCCAAATAATTTGTAAAGTCATCCTCTATCATTAATGTACATTTTAATACTGGATAATGCAAAGTCATCCCTTTGCTTAAATAAATAAAAGAAAAGCTGTAAATGGTGATTGTGAGACACAGGAAAGCATCAAAAATCGCATCTGAAAAAGTCTTGGTGCTTGGGGTAGGGTAGGCATTGAACAGGAGAATCTAGTCTTAGGATTTAGACACGGGAGCAAATGTAAACTGTGGTTATGCGATACAAGAGGGCTAAGATCCAGAAGAACAGGGAACTAGGAAAGGAGAAGGAGCTGTATCCCCACATAAGATAAATAAATGCAAGCTGCAAATTAATGCAAGATGTTTTTATTAACATGTGCAGTCATCTGTTAACTCAGCATAGCCAGAGATCTGGTGGATTCCCTGACAACGAATGTCTTGAATTTCAACGTGTTTGCAAGGCTTTTCCCCCTGTAACTCAATAGCTTGTATTTGGTTTAGCTGAGATGGAGTAGCTGAAGTAGAACTCTGGGCTTGACACAGAGATTATTACATGATTTCTGTGTCCAAATTGTGTGGCAGGCATTAGTGTAACACTTGACTCTTTTTCTAGAAGGTATCAGACTTTAAACTCTTGCATCTCTCGAAACAAAAGCAGTAAATAGAGAAAAGTGTGCTGCTGGAGCACTGGGGCAGTGCAGATAGAAAGCCTGAAAATAATTTTTATTGAAAAGGTAAATGGTAATAACAACAGGGCGGTGGTGGTTGTGCTCCCTAATTAATGTACAGTATTAGCTGCTAGCAAATACTATATAGTTCTTTCTTGTGAAATTGGTCCTGAAAAATATATAGGATGGCTTATTAAAAAAAAAAAAAGAGGAATGGGGACAAAAGGGCAAAAATAAAGTACAGACTTGGTTGCTCTGTGCATGACAGGGAAACCTTCCCCACATCCACATACTTCAGGACACTTCTAAGATCTCATTCAGACTATGGAGTCAATAGCCTCTTCTACCAAATGGAGGGCTGTTGTACTTGGGCATTTTATCACTAAAATGCTAAGAGGTTGCTGAAATTACAGCACAGGACATAATGCAGTGTAATGGCAAGGACCAGGCAAGCCGTTTTGCTTATTGATGGAAAAATGTCCTGAGTTGATGAGTTCTCTAGCAGATGTGTGAACTCCAGCATTGCAAGAAGCTCTCCCTAAACTGCTTTTTTGTACTCCTGCTAGTAGTAATCCCTACTCCTGCTTGAGTCCATGGAGGAGAAGATGAATACAACTGTGTCATTGCAATACTTAGCAGCAGAGAAGCTGTTCACCTTCGCCTTATCTTTGTTTCAAGACAAAGGAAGGTCAGAAAAATTTACTTAGTCCCTCTCATGATGTTGCTTATTCCCTTCAACCCATATGTGCTAACTCTCATTCTACCGACAAGCTTTCTGAAGATCCTAGCTCAGTTTATGTAACTTGTACAGAATGAAACCTTGGCATTTGTGGTTTTTCTGTTCTGTGAGTAAACAATTACTCAGAGTTAAGCCGCTCCCTACCTGGGAAAAAGACTCAAAGTTTCTTGAATTGAAAGCAAGAATTGCACAGGATATTTTGTCACTGTAATTTCTATGGATCACAGTGTTTTATAAATCATTTTATAAAGTATTTAAAAAACCCCCAAGAATTATGTAGATGTGTATTTGTTGTGCAAGCCCCAGGCAATCTGGTGCAGCCCAGTGCTTTTTAGCTTTGCCATTTGAAAGGCACTGCTCACTGGTCTTGCACTACATAGCCAAAACAGGATGGGCTCTGGATTTTTCTCTACTGTTTTTCCATTTACACGTAATCATCCCAAGCCGATGCTGAACACCGCAGTCTGTTTGTAAGATTTGCCTCAAATTATTGCAGATTATCAGGACAGGGTTGTAACTTCCAGTTTCAGAAGTCGTTAATGGAGACTTATAAAACCTGTCTGTAATGTTTTTCCTGCCTTTTCTACTGGGCATCCTAGGACATAATCTCAATGTAACAACCTCATTGTACATCTGCTTCCATGGTAAAGGACTAACAAGGGTTTGGTGATGTGTTTGGCACCTTGACCAAAGCTGTTTACCTGTACCTACAGGCTAAGAGGTGCTAGATAAACGTAACTACTCTCATTTCTGTATGTGGGTGCTCGGCTTCCAGTATCAAAACATCACTGCCAAACTTTTAAAAACAGCCCAAAGTTTAGAAAGTGTTTCCAAAAGGCTGCAGGAGCTGCTTTCCAGTGAAATCCCAGATAGGGATTTTTTGTTTGGTTGGTTTTCAATAGTTTTGGGATCACAGAATTATTGAAGCTGGAAAAGACCTCTAAGATCATCAAGTCCAGCTCATGACCTAACATCACCACAACCTTAGACCATGGCACCAAGAGTCACATTCAATCTTTTCTTAAACATCTCCAGGGATGGCGACTCTACCACCTCCCTGGGCAGTCCATTCCAAACACCCTTTCTGTGAGGTCAGGCTTTGTAATATCCATTCTAACCCTCCCCTGGTGCAGCTTCAGGCTCTGCCCTCTCATCCTATCACTGGTTGCCTGGGAGAAGAGACAGACCCCCACCTATCTACAACTTCCCTTTAGGTAGTTATAGAGAGTGATTTCCCTCCAGTCCCTTCCCCAGCCTCATTGCTCAACTCTGGACCTGTTCCAGTACCTTAATACCTTCCTTGAAATGAGGAGCCCAGAACTGCCCCCAGTACTCGAGGTGAAGCCTCACCAGTGCCCAGTACAGGGGGAGAATTACATTCCTAATCCTGCTGGCCACACTATTCCTGATACAAGCCAGGATGCCATTGGCCTTTTGTGCCACCTGGGCACACTGCTGGCTCCTGATCAGCCAGTTGTCAACCAGATCTCCCAGGTCCCTCTCTGCCAGGCTGCTCTCCAGCCACTCATCCCCCAGCCTGTAGCTCTGCTGGGGGTTATTGTGGCCAAAGTGTAGGACCCTGCACTTGGCCCTGTTAAACGTCTGCCCATTGACCCAGCCTGTCCAGATCTCTCTGCAGCATCCTCCTCCCCTCCAGCAGATCGACACTCCCCCCAACCTGATGTCATTCACGAATTTACTAAGGGTAGATTTGATCCCCTCATCCAGGTCATTGATTTAAAATGTTGAATAGAACTGGGCCCAGCACTGATCCCTGGGGGACACTACTGGTCACTGGACACAAACTGGTGCCCACACAACCAGTCTCTGTGCCTGGTCATCCAGCCAGTTTTTAACCCAGCAGAGGGTGCACCCATCCAAGCCATGGGCTGCCAGCTTTTCCATGAGGATGCTGTGGGAGACTGTGTGAAAAACTTTGCTGAAGTCGGGATAGACCATATCCTCATCCACCTGGAGGGTCACCCAGTCATAGAATGAGATCAGATTGGTTAGGCAGGACCTTCCTTTCCTAAACCCCTGCTAGCTGGGCCTGATCCCCTGATTACCTTATACCTGCCGCTCAGTGGCACTCAGGATGATCTCCTCCATAACCTTGCCAGCCACCAAGGTCAGACTGACAGGCCTCTAGTTCCCTAGATCCTCCTTCCAGCCTTTCTTGTGGGTGGGCACCACACTGGCCAGCCTCCAGTCATCTTGGATGACTGTGCTTTTTTTTTAATGCTTACTCTCTCAGAGGAGATTTAGATTCAAACTCTGAACCACCAGAGTTAACAGCCTTGTGTTTCAAGGAGTTACTGCCCTAACTCCAGAGGGACATTAGGAACATCTCACAGAACACCTCACTTGTAGCCAGTGTGAATAAATTGGGATACAGTCCCCACCGATTAGATGGGTAATGGACTCTTGCAGAGCACAATGAAAGGACTTTGTGGCAGGTTACGTTATGACGTGTCTAGATTTGGTTTACTCTGTGGACACAAGTAGATTTTAACTCACAGGAGTCCTAAAGTGATCAGTGCTCGCTCATGTGTTATGTCATATGCTCCAGCATATCTGCCCGTTACCTTTTCTCAACCTTCTGTCCCTTTCTCTTCTCTGTACACAGAGGCGTGGAAGGGCATAAATTCTCCCTATGTCTACTTGAGAGATTTTTTTCAGTGATGCCTATGTGGTGGTGTAACCAGAGCACCTACTTATTTCCCCAACATAACACAGTCTTTCCACCGTTGAACTTTCTCTGCACTCATTGCTGAGGATGACTAAATCATAAAATACAATATTATGCACCACATGGCAAATTGGGATGATAACCTTTTGCTAATTTTTCTTGGTCTAAACCTTCCTGATAAACTTCTCGTTCGGCTAATTTGTGTGTGAGGTTTTGAGGCACACCAGGTAACTGCGTCACCACTGAGAGGAGATTAGGTTTCTCATCTTGAAACGAGAGCTGTGGGAGGAAGCCTGAACAAGGTATCTTCATTAATTAAGTGGCCCACCATGCTAATGGTGTTTTAACTGAGCTCACTAAATTAACAATGACGTGTAAAACCATTAATTTCTGAGACTGCTGCTTAGGTGATAGGGTCCTATATAGGATCCACAAGCATCTAGATAAAGGCAGGTGTTTATTATATTATTTATTAGTTTATTATATTATTGATTGTATACTATTGATTAGTAGGTTAGAAATTAAATAGGCATTGGTGTCTTATTGACAAGTTCTTATAAGCAACCTTCAGCCTTGATGAATCTGGGGCTACTTCAGCATTCAAACCACAAAGCAGTGACATTTCTAGAGGTTGATTCAATATAGAAACTCCAGGCTGTTCCACGATCTTATGATTTAGGACATGAAATGTTCTTGGCCTTTGAGAGATGAAATTTAAGCTTTAGGACCCAGAAATTCAACTTTATAACGAAGATGAGCTTTGAAAAATACCAGGCAGTGTGTGGGGGAGAACAGAATCTAACTCCTGGATCTGAGAATGGTAGAATGGTGAGGAATAATTAATTATTCAGGTGTCATCCATTACTAAAAGTATTCTTTCAGCAAGACCCGAGAGTTGTCTTCCAGTGGAAATTGTACAATTACCTATGGAGTAAATGGTCTAGTATACATTCATATGTCAAAACGCGCTTCAAGATGTATGTCAGCACTTTTGTGCAGAAGAGGGAAATAAATCAGTGGCTTGCCTGAACTGTTCTCCCTGTGCTGGCAGTTCTGAAGTCCCATTTCATCTGCTACAGTTACTGTGAAGTCTGTGAAAAACTGTTCGGGCTTTCTTCTCCTTTTGTTAGGGCTTTCTTCTCCTTTTTTCCACTTTTGTTATTTAACTTCCTAAATGAAGTAATCAAATACAAAATTTCCCCTTTAAAGTCTTCTCTACTTTTTTCAGAATCAATTTTGGGAACATTTTTGTGTGAAAATGAATGTCACTGATTCTTGCCTAAGACCCTGGGTATTGAAATAGTGAATAATAACCGTTCAAAGTTTTAAAATATAACTTCTATTAATTGCACTTTTATGTGAATGCTTTTACCTCTGTTCCAGCCCATAAGACTAAGTTTCTGGCCATCAAGTGATTTTTCTTGTGCATAACCTTACAAGATACACAGATTATCATAGCTGGGGACGAACTACCAAGCAGACATCAATATTTCTTCTTACTAGAGCATTAGAATCTACTGGGGTGCAGCAAGACTTTGCTGTTATGAAGGTCCAATTGCTATCTGTAACATTTTCACAGTATTTAGCTTCTACATTACCTAAAAATTTGAAATGGAGTGATTCAGGGTGCTGATTGCAGAATCAGGGGCTGCCATACACCATGTGACAGAGGTCCCACGGCTAAATGGTTCTAGCAGTCTGAAGGGTATTTGCAGACACTTTAGGTTCAGGGTATGATTTCTATGCAGGGTGTGAAATGGCAGCCGTGGACAAAATCAATTCCCAAACACTTATAGCCTATAAAATTTTGCAAGCTGTAGAGTAGCTGTGGATTGTGCTGACTAGAGCTCAGGGGACTGGGTCTGTTCACTGGGTACTTTGCCAGTTCATATGGGATCACAGCACTGATGCACAGTGATGGAGTGAGTGCCAGTGGCTGCATGAGCTTCTGAGTCTGTCCTGCTCACCCAGTTCATTACCCTTAGGCTTCAGAATTACCTGGTAGAGAACTTGCTGGTCCGTGAGTGATATTTTTTGTGAGTATTCTCCTCATCCCCTTGCAAAAGCTCTGCCAAGATGAGAAACAATTTGCATTTGGTGACAGAACCCAGTTGTGGGCTTTCACATTGCAGTCTGCTGCTACTAGAATGAAAAGGTTCAGCACAGATCACAAGGGAAACTATCTCAACTGGGAGATAACTGACATAGGCATCGCTGGAACTGTCTGAGAATGTACACCAGCTCACCACAGAGCTGCGTCTGTGCTTGTCCTTGGGGAACTGCAGCTGGATTCAGAAATAACTGGTGCTGTTATAGTAGGTTCTTCGTTACATGAAGCTCGGGGTCTGACAAAGTCTATGAATGCCAGTGTACAGGTGACCTGGCGCACAGCATCACTTCTCTCTGGCCACAGTTGTGGTTTGACTTCATCTGACATCACTCAGCACGATTTTAGAGTAGTGGTGCAGCTCGGGTGCTTTGCTTGCGTTGTTGTTTGAGTTGTTGGTGTTTTTCTTTTGGAGCAAATTACTTACCCCATTCAGCTCCTGTTGCTCAAAGAAATAATAGCATTTCCTTTTCCTTACCTCCCCTTTGCCTCCCCCAGATAGATTTAAATAACAGCAAGGCTTCTATTTAAAATGATAACATCCAGGAAATTAAAAGTTAAGCCCTCCACTGTCCATAACTCGGTGTTTCTGCTTTCTTTCCCCTTCTCAGCAGTGGTGTAAATGAAGGATGAAGCCTCAACCCGAACTTTCAATTTCCTGGCTGTTGTTGGTTTGTATCGCAATGCTGCCGTTATACAGCTTTCATTTCTGGAAGGGATTCGTACCTGATATATTATAGAAAACTAGAGAATGGCCAGAGGCAGGAATTAAACATTCTGCAGAGGTTCATATTAACCTAAATTACCTCAGTGTTCTGTTGAGTAAATGACGAAACTTAGATTCTAGAGAATTATTAGTAAAATGCTCATTGTTTGCAAAGGGATTACTTAGAAGAAATTCCAAGTTAAAATTATATCTTGATGGCTTTGCCATTTAGTGGTTAAAGAGTTGCATCATCATGATGCATTCCCCTTTCAGTCTCTTTGAAGAATGACTGCTTCTGGCTTATGCTATGCTAGCCTGGCCTTAATGGTGCACGGGGAAGGGCAGAAGCGAGATCCCATTGCAGGGAACTTAGAGTAGATCTGTAAGGTCCCTTCCAACCTAGGCCATTCTATGATTCTGACGGTGATGAGGAAGGATGTCAGTGTGAGAGATGGGCTCACGGCAGGGTCTGAAAAGAGAGACAAGAGTAGCAAAGAAAATCAGCAGGAAAAAGGCACAAGAGTACAGGTCGAATTCAAGACTAACTAATCTGTTTTGCAAAAATGTAATTACACTGTTTTATGAAAACTTACAGAACACTTACATCTCACTTTTGGACTCAACAAAGGTTGTTAGCCAATGTAGCTTGGTGGGGCTAATTGACACTGCGGCTGCACACACTTTGCTGCCTGTTACAGGCTACAGAATCTCTCTTCTATTACTGTTTCACAGATTCTTCCAGTCTAGACGAGAAAAAATGACAGCTTTTTTTATTGTTTTAAATTCATCTTATTATGTGCATCTTTCAGGAAGAAGTGATAGATGAGCTATCTTTATATATATATATCAGTTCATATGTTTTTGTGCTTTTTACCTTTACTGAGTTAGTATCCTCCCCGTCTGTTCAGTGGTCAGACCTGTGGCAGGTGCATCTTTCTTTATTGCTTTGAAAAATGGGGTGCCTTTATTCTTATTAAACTCAAAATATCTTAAATGAATTTCAGATTTATACGTGGAAGTCTCACTATTTGCAGAATGAATCATAAATGCCAGTAATGCAATTTTAAAGAGACGTTTTCTCATATAAGAAGAAAAATCCTTGAATCGGGTGTCAGGCTTACCTGCTCTGCCCAAAGGTGCCGGCGATACCTTTCTGTCTCTGGCTCTTCATTTTAACAGCACCAAAAAGAAAAGGAATGGAAAAGGGAAACCTCTCAAGATTATTTTTCTGGCTTACTTATTTGGGGTTGTTTTGTGTTTGTAGAGGCGTCTGAGTACTCTGTGTACTTACAAACGCATGCACAGATAAACACAAGTAACATTACAGTCAGTGACAGCAAATGGGATAGAAAGATTTAAATAAATATTGATTTTTTGTGACATGGATTTTTCTCCTGTGCTGTATATGCCAGCTGTAAAATACAGGTAACTAATACGTGTCTGTGTGCATCTGGTAATGTCAGCAATAGCTGGTACTCCTCTTTCTAATGGTGAGGAATAACTTCGTGACCTTTCTCGTGTTCTTTTTGATGTTGAGGAAAAGCTGCAGTTTGGGAGGGAACTGTGTTTTGGGGTCTTTTTCATTTTTTGATTAACTTTCTATGGATAGAAATCTGTTCTTTCAGTTTATAGTCACAGCTTTTACTCAAGAATTTGGATCCCTCTTTGGCTATTTTATATTAAAAAACAGGCTAAGCAATTCATAGCCTGATTTTGTGTGTGTGTGTGCCTTCAAACACAAAGACAAATTTAACACATGGTGCATTTTGGCTTTTTTTCCTGTTTAGTTGTGAAAAGTTTCAAATCAATCAGAGCTTCAGAAGATGGCAAGTAAGGTCCAAACATCATTACTAAGTAGCTCGGGACAGATTTGGTATTTAATTTCTGAGCTCAGAGGTCAAATATCCATTTACAATTTTAACTTCCACTAGAATAGTTTGTAATGTTAGATATTAATTCTGTATGCAGCTCAACTGCTGAGATCCAGAACAAAGAAATAACATCAACAAAAGAAACTCAGTGAAGTTTCAACTAAGGAAAAACACTAAAGAAAACACTAAAGCAAACACTAACACTTCTTCTAAATAAATAGACAGCAGAATAATTTCTGCTAAAATAATAGACGATCTCTGTACTTAGGGAGGGCATTGGAGAGCAGTGTGGAGACTGAGGAGACACAAGTTCTGCCTCTGCTGTTGGCCTGACAATCATTCTACCACCTTATGTCCTTCGTGTGGTGCAATTCAGATATGCCTTTGGAAAAAGCTGTGTAGAAGTTAAGTTAGGAGTGATACGTTCTTGCCCTCCTCAAATGTATGTTGTTATTTTTAATTACTGGCAGCCCATTTCCCTCCAAGCAGGATATGCAAAGTGAAATTCCACAGCAGAGTGTGACAAACCACTTGGATGTCACCATGCCATGGGGAGAAAAGCCTTTTTTAAACCAGCCTACCTGCAAGTCCTTCAGAAAGACTGCAGAGAAACTTCAATACAGACAAGTGAGAAGGGACTTTGTAAGCCCATTGCATTTTTGTACCACTGTGGGGTGAAAAACCACCTGGCGTGCAGGGTACGTAGCAAATCCTGTTCCAACAAGAGGCTGCAACTATTTGCTGAGCATCTAACTGCCATAATCAGTGGGAAACTCACGTGTCCCACTTCAGAAGGCTCAGTCCCAATAACACTGAGGTTTAGGCAATTAGCAGCATAGTCTTTCACAGTCTTCTCTTAGCATAGCATTCTGTAGATGGATCGAACAACGCTGGTGAGGTTTCATGAATAGTTCTCTTTCATGACCACACACCCCGAGTACCATGTTGGAGTGTGTACGCCTGTGCAACAGAGATGAAAGCAACAGCGGAGAGCTCGAACTTGTCACATATCGGTGTTAAGAAACAGCAAATCCATAAGAAAACCTGAAAAACCTGAGGTACGTTTACAGCCAGCGATGTCTTGCTGTGCCCAGCTGAAAACTGGATCAGATTTTCCCCCAGCAGTGGTGAAGTGTAGGAGCACATGCAAGTGTGCTATCAGACTGCAGAATTTCCCGATAACACATCCTTTATTGCGGACTGTTTATCTTAATCCCTTTTACATAATGTGATGGAGATTCTATAGGTTTGGTTTTCACATCAATTGATATTTTGCTTTCTGGATTCCCTTTCCTTCCCTGTTTGGTATCTGAGCTCCTGTCAGATGCATTGTTCCCTTCTTATGTTTTGTTTTCTTTGGGGTTTTTTTCTATCCTGTTTTCTTACTGCCTTGGAAAAAAACCCGGAATGCAGACCTTTATCATGTTAAACCTGCACAGTGAAATTTCCATTTACACCTGAAAGTAGCCCTATCTCTTTGAAGAAGTAGAGAGGATTTTTTGTGTGTGTTTTTCTTTCTCTAAATCTCACCTACATGAGTCATGTACAAGTGTTGTTTAAAATTTATAGAAGCCACGTTATAATTGATAATGGTACTTTAGCAGCATCCAGCCCCATCCCGTGTGGTGCAAAGTGAACCATTGTAGGCGTTGAGCTAAAAATATTGCATTAACACTTAGAGAAAATGAAATTTTTATACTTGATTTGCTCGTGGTCATATGGTTGCAACTAAACACAATTTGAGCTGTCACTTCACTGCAGAGAAAAATATGCAATTTTGGAATATTTGAAACGAGCTTGATATTAGATTCTATAACTCAGAATGACACAGGAAATAGCATTTGCAACATGATTGGTTCATTACGATTTGGTAATTGCAGTCCATCATTTTAAAGGGGAAACTAAGCCACAAACAAATGATCTGGGCGCTCAGCAGTCTCTGTATCGGAGTTGTCATTTTGGGGACGGTTTTAGAAGATACAAGTTGCGGATGTTTGGAAGCTTAGATGTTCCCCTCCCCTTTATCATTTCAGGAGAGCGATTTTCATCATAAACTAATATGTCAGCCAAAGCATCTACATTTTGAAAAAATACTATTTCACCATTTTCCACACGCACATTTGATGTAAACCCTGGAGGTGTATTCCCCGAGTACCTATTACCTCCATTTTAGGGAAATTACATTAAATTATTAGTGACAAATTTACTTGTCTGCCAATGTGTTTTTCTTGAATTTTACTACAACATCAATACTTGGCTGTTTTATATGGGCCCTCATTTACCTGTCTTTGAAGGCAGTCACCCCTCTGGGAGCTTTGCCTGTCACTAACATGCACTAGGAAGAGTCTTTAAGTTTAACATTTGCTGTTTTGAATTAGGCAAAAAAATATGTTGCACTTCAAAAATACTCCGTGCTTTTCCCACAAGTCATTTTAATGTTTACTCTCTCTTATTTTGGAGAGCAAACCCAGTCGTAGGTGCAGTGGGCTCAAAGGAGATACTGGTTTGTCAACATAAAGGTGTTCACCGGGAGCTGACACCCAAGAAGAGGGACTCAAACATCCATTGTCTTGTCCGCCTTGGTTTGGGGAAATTACTGGGTTTCACTTGTATTTGTGTCTGTTCGAGAATCCTTTCCAGTCTGGTGCCAAAATAAAAGCAGATGGAAGAAAATGTCAGACTGGGAGCTAAAGTCAACTTCAGGACTTTAAATCTCTATTACAACTGCATAAGGAAATACAACCGAGGCATGTGGAAAATAATACGAGCCTGTTAGAGCAGGCACAGCATGCCTGGCCGTGAGGTTTACTTGCCTGGCTTTTTTTTTCTTTTAATCTTTACAGTATTTGTCTTCAAATGCAATTAGTGTTAATTCCAAATAAACGAGTGTCTGTGGATTCGCGATGCTGCAGTAATGTTGAAGTCCACAGAAAATATTCTGCTTTTTGAACCTGAAGCCTTTGCAGTCCGAGTTCCTCCTGTCGAGTGCGGGAATGCAGGGTTTCATTTTAAGGAAAGGGCTCTCGGCGCTTTAATCTTTTGGCATGATTGATGTACTAGCAGCAGTGTTCCACCTTATGTTGTAATCTGCTCAGATCTTGAAAAGAAGTGAGATTCTGCTGGTGCGGCTCTGGTCAAAGATTTCTGGGGAATACTTTGGTGCTTCAGCAAATAATATTTGCTATAGAATAGTACGGTATTTTGTTCCCTTAAATATTGATCGCCCGTATTGGAGGTGCCTACATTTTATTGGACACAAGGGGATGTCGCCACTCCACACCACTAACTCAAAGTTTTAGAGGCTCTAATTAATGAATGCCTGGAAACGAATGTGAGTGTTCACCTGGACAGAGCCCTGTGAGCACCATCATTATCATTTATTGTTCTGGGAGAGATTCTTTGCTAGTAAACTGGTACAAACAACTCTGTTGAAGCCAGTGAAGCAACAGTGCTGTATAGTAGCAAATAATCTGCCCTGTGGCTTTATTTATTTGTGTATCATTCACTGCCTTATGGACCAGATTCTGTTATAGCCCTTTGGGTGTTATACATTGTAAACAAGAAAGGATGGTGTTGATAGTAATAAATTGTGCGTCAAGCTTTCAGCAGTTGGTATTTCTAGTGGTGGAGCATCAGATTTCTGAGAGTTGGTATGTCCAGAAAACTTGAAGAGTTGAAAATTGATTACGAAGGTTGCTAGCGTAGAGTAGATTAGAAAGCTTTAATCAAATTCTTCTCAATTTAGCAAAGCAGTTGATTAAAATCAGCTTTTAAATAGGACTTTAGTTACCTCAAGATAACTTGTGCTCTAAAAAAGACAGAGAGATGTCTCTGAATAGCAAGACTGTGGAAGGAAGATGATGGTAGGAACATAATTAGAACCAGAATCTCTACTTTATGTTCAAATGGCTCGATTATCCCACTGGTATTTTGCTGCTGGTTTTGATTGTACTGATAGCCCCAAACCCAAGGGTTACAGTCAGGGACTGGACCCCTGCTGTATGTTCTGCTAAGTATTTGCACGCATGCCTGTGTATTTGAAAAGCGCTAAATAATTTAACCGGTTCTGTGCATGAATGTTCAACTGCAAAAGGCTCCTGGATCCCGGTTTGTGTTTTGATGAGACAGAAGTAAAGAAGAGCAGATGTGAGAAGAGCTCAGGAGAAGGAACGGTGCCATGACTCCTGGGAGCAGTCTCATTCTTTGTTGATTTAGTGCTACAATAATTCTGTTCCGATGCTGATGCAACAGGATTAAGCAACACACTTACACAAATGACAGAAATCCTTAATCTTTTTCACTTTGTGTTTATTAGCTAGCTGTTGATAAGCAAAGTTTTTCTTCCAAATCTTTCCTTGCTACAGACATTATTTCACAGGCTTCCCTGAGAATTTCCCTGGGTGAATGTTACTTTTCTTGTGTTATATCCCAATCTTGAACAAGCAGCAAAATAGAGCGTATACTTAAGAGGTACCTCATAATTCGTTTCAATTTATTCCCTCACTGTATCAAAGTGATTATATAAATCAATGCAATTTTAAACTGATTAACCTCAAACCCTCTTAATTAAAAAATAGGGGCTTCAGAGTTCTCTGGCAGTATGTGAAAATGCCTTTACATTATTTTGCCTGACTTTTTATCCTAGGACTGAAAATAGAAAATGTGTATTATTGCCATTACATATAATGTGATGAGGAAATGATATTCTTCAAGGACTTTCCTCCTCTCTTCTTAGAAGTTGCTGTGCCAAAAGGATTGCAGTGTCTGTGCAGTATGGTTTGGCCAAAAAGAAAGGGAGGAAGCTAATGGGACTTTGCTACTTCATGCAGAGGCTTTTTTTCCCCCAATATACATTGAGTTTTAAGAGAGTTTTGGTCTTTTTTGCGAGCCTGGTAGAAATTTTGGAAGGGTCATTTCTAAATGTTTGTGATAAGATTCACTGAGTTCTGCACTCCTCAACGAGCTGCCTTAGAAAATGATTCCTGTTTCTCTTTTCTTCACAAAAACTCCTTTGTTGAATAATTTACTGAACAGTCCAAGTAATCTGTGAGTAGGCAACAAGCAGCATAGCACCAATGGTTATCATTTTCTTTCTGCAGGTTTTGTAATTAGCGAAGGAGAGGGAGAAAGGTGGGCAACCTCTCCACCTTCTGCTTTGCTTTCTACATTCTAGCACAAATTCTTCTGAGGGGGAGGAGTTGTGGCATTGCCCCTCGATCTAAGCTCTTAGCACATGTGAAATGGCAAATTAAGGCTTTTGTATGTTATCTTTAAGTAAAAGCCACACGATTTATGTAGGAGCATTTGTGATTGTTTGGGACAGACTGCTCTTGAAGGTGATCATTGTATTGGCACAACCTGATTTTTTGGGGCACTGAAAACCTCTTCCATCTGCTGGTCTACCTTGTGCTCCTTGTGGGCTTCTCAGATCTGCATTTATGTATCAGCTAATTGAGAGTGAGTGTGGGGAATGTCCCTCACAAGTAGGCTATGAAAATACACTCAGGTCGATTACTTTGTAGTTTGTACAGGGAACTTGCTGGGTAGCAGAGTGACCAAAGCCATCGGGTGGGCACTTCAAAAGCTGCGCGTGGCAAAGCATCGAGACAATACTCAAATGTAATTACACGCTTAAGCGCTGCTGATGCCGGTGACTAAGTAAACTGGGATCAGATTTACCTGAGCTGTAGCAGAGGCTTACATAAGTGAAACATTTTCAAAGTACAAGTGAGACAGTTTTGAATGGAAAGACTTCAGAACAGTCACCTTGGGTGACATCTGTAGCTCTTGCTGGGAATGGTTCCTTTTCTCATTCAGAAAACCTACAGCCAGCACAGCAGTGTCTCACAGGCTGATGATAGGGAGCTCAATACAAATTTAGGCAGCCTTGCCTGTGCAGGAGCTGTGAGCTTATTCAGTTTGCCAAATATTTTGAAATCAGCATTTAAGCAATGGCACAGTAAATGTTTCCTTTAGCATATGGTTTCAAATGCAGAGTGGAGCTTTATTGAAGCCTTTTTCTGTATGTACCCTCCATTTTAAGCATCTGAGAGAAACATGGGTGAAGGTTGCTTCTCCTAAGCTGTTCCCACGAAGCAAATACAAACTGCTCAGTGGAATATATGAAATATTGCTGAACAGTCCTGTTAATATGGCAAGGATTATTTTTATCTCAGGTTGGAGAACAAACAGCATAATTAGGTCTGTTTGTTCTAAACCTTAGCATTTCCTTGTTCTGAACTTTATTTCTGTCTGTCTGTCTCATTCTTTTTATTATTTTGGCTTGAAATACAAAATATTCCAGATTGCTTAGTGCCACTTTCTGTCCTTTATCTTCACAGCTCAGATGTTCTCTCTGCCTCTGTATATGAACACACACCCATGTGTTTTAACACATGGTGCATAACATACGGATTTAACTGTCCTGTGTTGTGGCGAGCAAGAGATTTCTAGCCAGGGATTTCTATCCATACATGCTATTACGTGTGCGTGTGTTTGGATAGGAAAAATTGAGCAAGCCTGTAAGAAAGACAGATGTGTGCAGCCACATTCCTGGTCTGTGTCTTCACACTGGTGTTCACTGCACTTGCTTTTTCTCTCTATATAATCCTGTTGTTCATCATGATCGCAGGTTTCAGTTGTACAGTTTTAGCTGTAGCTGAACGCCTGTTTCCTCCGCAGTCTGTCTGATAAATTACAGGTAATATTATTACCCTTTTGCACAGTGCAAGGGACGCGTCTGAAATGGGAAAGGATTCGTCAGTTCTCAGCAGAGAGGAAACTTTTTGCCTTTATTCCTCTGCACCTAATCTCTTGTTTTAGCTCAAGATGGAGGGTTTATGATTAATACAGTTGATGCAGAAAATGGCCGATTGCTTGGTTTCTTTTAAATGTATCATGCTCAGTGCACACGGTCTCTGAGCATCAGTTAGAGGGAAGTGACAGCAGACTTGACCTTTCTCTCCAAATCATATGGAAGGGGTGGGGGTTGGGGGGTGAGGTGGATGGGAAAGAATTAGCATGATACAACAACATTTCGACTTGCTTTAACTTACAACTTTTGGGTTCAGAGACACTAATATGTTCTGGAAATATAAAATCAACTGCAGCAAATGTGGCCATGCGTTATTTCCAATGAGATTTAAAAATGTAGCCTCTATAGGCGTAGTAAGAGGCCTTTAAGAGATTGTACTGGCTTGGTTAATGCTCCTAAGAGGTCAATACAAATATTTAGGTTCTACTTTTACTTCTGCTGTGTCACAGATTGGACCCATTTTTGATTTAGAGCCACCTCACTGAATATTTTAAGGACGATTTAGATGGCTTGTGAGAAGGCACGAACAATAGGTCCTATATGTAGGAAGGTGTTAGTTATAAAAGGGCTTAAATTGGCTTTAGTGTAACTGGAAACCAAATAAATGGTTCTGGAAACTGCACGAGGAGATTTAGCAGGTTTTTTCTGTAGTCACCAATTAGTGCCATTAGAAAGTCTAATATGCACAGCGTGGACCGGCAGCAGCTGTGATTGATACAAAGCTCAGCCAATCGCACCGGTCCCGTGTCAGCTCTCATTAGTCTGTGATCAATTACCAGGATTTTAGACCAATTTGAATGAAAAGTAAAAACACATTGTTACCACAAATTTCATCAAGTGAATATGCTGTTTAAGGAAATAGATCAGCTATGACCTCTTTGACATTTTCAAAATGTTTAAAAGCTGAAGTTAATTCTTTGTGATGTCCTTTCATCTTTAGTTGACAACAGAGAGACCTGGAGTGGTGACAGGCCTTGTCAAGTGGCTCTGTCTTATCAAAAACAATACCCTCCAGATCTTTCAAGCCAAATATTCTAATCTAAGATAATTGAATTTAAAATTTCGTGTAGCTTTTATGCCTTTCCCCAAACTGCTTTGTTTGTATTAAGTCACAAACCTTTTCACTCGATGCTTTTTTCCACTTTACAAGAGGTGTAATGGTCACTAAGGACATGTCAGTGGCTGTGGTGGGTGGCTGCAAGAGGGAGAGCTGGGGATGTCTACCAAGCTGCCGGGGTGCTGGGTCAGCTATGGCTCAGTTGTCTCTCAGTTCCTATGCAGCACCACAAGTTCAGTCTCCAGGATTTCAGAATTGTCTGTCCCCTACCAGAGCTTAAGACTCCACCTCACCACCTTCCCCACCATCACAGCCTCCTGTTCTCTGCTTTTACTTGTCAAGTAGTCCAGCAGAAGTCTCTATTTTGGGAAGTATAGTTAAGAGCGAGCTGTGAGGTAATCGCACCCCACTTCAGAGGGATAGCTTTTAACATTTGTGCACTAGAACATGCAAAACGAAGCAGAAGGGATTTAACTCAGTTTTAAAACTACATGTTTCTCCGCCCGCCTATTGAATACTCCTGCAGTAGTTCAGATTGTTTAACATTTCCAAACTTGCAGACCTCGTTTCAATAGCATCAAGCAGAAAGACCTGAACAAAACTTCATTTCTCTGTCCTTGTGGGGTTTTCCTAATAATTTTCTTTCATATCTTTCAAATCAAAATATAACCTAGATCAAAGAAAGAGGTAGTAGCAGAAATTGTCTGTACTACCAGCTGGTGTTTTGGAACGTGACTTCCATTGGACTGAGTGTCAGGAGGATGGAGCCAGGGTCTTTTCAAAGTCATCTAGTGATAGGACAAGGGGCAATGGGTGCAAGCTGGAACAGAGGAGGGTCCATCTAAATATCAGCAGGAACTTCTTCCCAGTGAGGGTAACAGAGCATTGGAACAGGCTGCCCAGGGGGGTTGTGGAGTCTCCTTCTCTGGAGAGGTTCCAGACCCACCTGAATCTGTTCCTGTGTGACTTGTCTAGGTGATCCTGCTGTGGCAGGGGGATTGGACTGGATGATCTTTTGAAGACGCCTAAGGATGCTATGATTCTATGGCTGATCTGAAATGAAGGAGACCGTTAATTACCAGCTAGTTTGTTCAGGTCACTGTGTTTTCGTAGCTGATAATTCTTCTCTGATTAATTCTTTTCTCATCTTTTTGGTGATCACTCTTGTTGTTTTAGGTGTGCATTTCCATGCCATGTCAGTAACCCCTCACGTGGATTTTTGCTGTGTCAGTAAACATTTCTGAAAATAAAATGTTCCAATGTGAATTATTTATACTGTATGAGCAGCAAGTAGAACGTTGAAATTCAATCCTAGTTCAGAAGATTTCTTTTTTGCCTGATTTGTCTGTGTCTTCTACTCTAACCAGGCTTTTGTTAGAAAGAGTGCTTTATTCTTTTCTGACACACTACGAAAGGTATTATGCAAACGTAAGATGTTGTTCATTATAATCTGTTGGAAATAGAGGCAGCAGAAAGCTGAATTTCATTGTATAACTTGATCTAAGAGAAGATTTTAATGGAAAACAGCAGTCAGCTGAAGGTGTCGGGCCTGATTGCTGATTTTATTATGATACTAATATTGGGCGACCCACATTTTCTCCACTCTGACATGGCTCAGCCTGATGAAAGGAGTTAGCAGGATGGCTTATGTGGGTAGAGTAAAGTTGGAGTCCAGTTAACGAGAGCTGGACCTAGGCCCAGGCATACTGCAGTACCTTGGTTCTTACAGAACTTCAGATGTCAGGAGTGGTCACCTCAGCAGGGAAAAGAATAAATATGTTACAGGAATGTTCAACTGCTTCTCCGTCTATCAGCTGAACCTCTGGGATCTACAAACAAGGTAAAGAATGGGTTTCTCCTGAGCTGCTTCACGCTTTGCTTTGGAGTTGTAAGAACCTAAGAAAAGTTGTGCAGCCCTTGCCAGGCTCTGCATCGGTATGTTTTGCACTGCTATAACTAGGAAAAAAGGGAACAAAGAGAAAATTGTTCATGCTTTTGGGCTGTTTCAGTTAGGTTGGTTCTCACCCGCCCTGTGCTTCCTTACATCAGCTCCAAGTGGATGTTAACAGAGATGTGAATGAACAACATCAGCAAACAGGGGTGCTGGTTGGTTTGGGAATATGGAAAGCTAGGTTATACTGTTACTCAGTTTTCACAAGCCAATTTGAAGGCAGAAGATCACTCAGAACAGCAGGGCTGGCCTGGCTGTTGTCAGGCTCTGCCCTGGTGAGTGGATCCTGCCTTTGTGTGAACAGACACACAGGGCACCCAGCTGCCCGCTTCTGGTTGTCTTAGTTGTTGCTGATTCGTGCTCAAACCTCAGTTTTATCTTCTGTCTTTCTGCATTTTTACTGAGCAAGACTGAGCTATGAGCCAAACTGTTTTCCCTTTCTCCCTTGCTTACCTCCCCCTGAAGTAACTTCAAGTATTAGGGCCATGCAAAGGGTTTGTAGTTTCTTGTGCATACCACGTAGTTCATCCAAGGGAAGCTGGAGTCCCCGAAGAGGCCCAACAGCACACCCTTCTAGACTTTACAAATGGTAACTGGTTGGTTGTTTTCCCTTCAAGCTGTAGAAATCCTAAATTATTTAGACTTGCTGTTTAGGGTGTAATATAAATAAGTGTGGGCTAATGTGTTTCTCATTGCATAGCGCTTTGACACTGACTGCGTGAGGTGTGAACTTGGACTGGAGAGGAATTTTCAGTTAAATGAAACCTCCAGAGCTTTTGCCATGGCTGAAAACCTCTTCACTTTAAGCCTTGAAATATGCTGATTTCCTGTGTGTGTCCCCCTGCCACCCTCCATTATTCCTTAATAAGCCATTGGATGGTGGAAGAACTGCTCCTACAAAAATGAGTACTGCCATAAGTACCTCAAAAATGTATTTATTTCAGAACTGTACTAACAAGTATGCATAAGGCGGTCTGATGTTTTCACTTGGAGGACTCTTTAATATAAAACTATTTCTTTAACCAAGGTCTGCTTAGCCTAGTTGTGCAATAAATACAGGCTGTAGAGCAGTGGGAATAGTAATTCCATATCAACAGATTCCTTCTCCTGTGAGCTATTCCTGCTAGAAGGCTGAAAGGACCAAGGCTTTCTTGTTGGGTTTTTCCAGTGGATGAACAGAAAAATGTTACCAAGAGTTTAATTTTTAGGAAATGTTTGAGTTTGAAGGGCAGAAAAGATAAACACCAGTGTGTGTATGGAACAGTTCTGTCCATGGCTGGAGTTCATGCATGCAGGCAAACATTATGCACAGAGCTCTTAAATAACGGGATTGGTTTCATGAATGAATCATCTCCCGTGTGAAACTTGAATGTTTATTTCTACCCTTAAAATTAGATGTTATATTAAATCCACTAAGTTAATCTTATTGAAATACGTTTAATTAATAACTGCAATTAGAATGCTGTGCAGCTCAGCAATGTTTACTCACATCAGTTAACAAAAGAGGGCATCTCGTTTCCAGCAGATTTCAGCTTTCATTACTGGTGTGCAAAGGAGTTTAATTTACCTGGAGCAGTGTAAACCTTTTTGAAAGAGGTGCCCCATTCCACAGAAGAATCGTTCTCCACATGCTCTAAATACTGTACATATTTACCAAATTTAAATACATATTTACATACGTAAGATTGACCCAATTGAAAGGAATGACTCCCTCGATACCTTTTATAGTCTATTAGGTAAATAAGCATCTCGGAGACAGTCTGGCTTTTCTTTGCACAGGAGACAGTAATGGAGATAGGATTAGAGTTTGGGATCTCTGTCTGGTAGTGGGGTTGACAGCTTATTGGAGAAAATACTGGTTTTTTCCCATTTTAGAGATAGACTTGGATACAGGAAACAAATACAACAAAAATTAAGATACAGTAAGTGTGGCCAGCAGCAGACTGGAGTGGGAGGTAAGGAAGGCGGCACTCCCGTGGGATGACAAACCACACGATGCCATTCATGGTGGCAGTAGGCCAAGAGTAAAACTCACGTGTTTCAGAAATTAAAAAGCTGCTCCAAATGATCACTGAAAGTAGTAACCCTTTGCCCTCTTTAAAGCATTTTACAAGGAAGTTGTGAAAATCCTTCATAAACGTTTAAATTTAGATACAGGCTTCTATCATCATGACTGAGGCAGAAGGCAGTAAGAAATAGGTTAAGTAATTTGCCCGATATCACAAAAAATGAGAAGAAAACTCCTTCTTTTAAACTGCTTTTAACTACTGTCTAATATAGTTCTTCGTAAGAATCTTCATCTGAAGGTCTTAGAGTGCTTTGCAGGGAGAGTCAGGTATTACAGTTTATTTATTGGGAACCCAAGGAATGGAAAGAATTTTGTTACACAGCTGTAGCTGGATGTAGCTGTAGCTGGAGGTGATGTCTTGTGGCTCCCATTCCCAGCACCAAATGGGATTTGAATCTTCTCAGCAAGACCCAAAAATATGGGCAGGAATAGCTTGATTATTTTGATTTCTTAACCCAGTGAGCATAGGTCTTGTTAACAGCTATGATGGCAGTGGGTGCTGGGGTCTGGCAGATGGCCAGTGGTGAGTTAAGTGTTTGTCTTACCTCATAAGGCATTGGTTTCTGCCTGTGGTCTGCTCCACATGCTATGGGACAGGTTGCTGGGATAGGAGTTTTGAACTCTGCACGATTGTCCTTCAGTATGTTTCACAGACCTCTGTAAACACTATCACCATGCTTTGAATTCAAATTCAATGTATATATTCAATATTCTCAATATTGAAACAGTATTTTGACCACATGCACTAGCAGCAATTGAAAGGTCATGTTCTGAGACACCTTAAGTGGGTAACTCAGTGCAAAAGTGGTGGGCTATGAGTTGGGCCATCCTCCCTTCTCGTAGTCCTCTGTTGTAAAACCTGACTGCTTTTGGGTGGAAGGGACAA
This sequence comes from Upupa epops, assembly GCA_013397515.1. Classification (NCBI taxonomy): domain Eukaryota; kingdom Metazoa; phylum Chordata; class Aves; order Bucerotiformes; family Upupidae; genus Upupa; species Upupa epops. Next base: position 462,653 of record VZRI01002665.1, read on the forward strand.
AAGAAAAGGCTGGTGTAACTCTACTTGGACTAGGATACATCCTGAAAGCCTGAGGAGAGCCCATCTGATCCAGCCCTTTAGGTTATCAAATAGTCAGTGCCTTGTGACCAAAGGTGTCACAGCTACACCATAAAATCTTAAAACCTTACAGTGAATGAAGAGTTCAGGGCAGTAGAGAAAAGACTAATTTGGGGTTTTTTTGGGGGGTCTTATTTTGCTACCATTATTTGATTCCATTTTCGGATCTTAGTGGTGGCAGTGGCAGTATTTAGCTTGTTTCTTATTTACTTTGAACAATAAATTATTTTTTGTAGTTGCAACTGCAAAGGTACTGTTGAAAGCAGGGAATTAATTTTGTATATTGATTGTTTCAGTCAAAGATGACCATACAATAGAGAAATCAAATGTTAACCTCCGAGCAGGGGTGTGAGCTCTTCCTAGACACCCTGTGCTGATAATCCATCTGTTGTTCTACATGGAGTCTTTTGCTTTTGGAGATTAGAATCAGAAATCTGCAAATGCTACTAAGAAGGTAGAGTGCCTCTGAACCGTAAATATACGTTCTGCGTGACATACTGACAGGGACTGCTCAGCTTATTTTACTCCGGGCCAATTCATCACCTACTGATTTACAGAGCCATTCTAGTTTTATCTTACTGATTTGCAAATTCTAGTGACCAATTACATTTCAAACATCAGTTATTTTTATTATGTAATTTGTTTTACTGGAGCATATAGAAAAGCCAAGCCCTACTTCAGAGAGCTTACAGTCTAGCTTTAGACAGATAGCGAGGATCAGAAAGAGAAAAATGAGCCAACCCATACAGCAATGACAGTTACTTGGTCTTGGCATGTGTCTGTCTTGCTGTTCTATTTAAGCTCCTTAATTCAGGGTGGGGGAATCAGTTCTTATAGACAGTGAGACAAAAATTAATTTCCAGAAGAATTTCTGGTACTAAATCCATGATGGATGTCAGTGGGAGTAAAGATCAAGTGAAATGCTGATTGCAGAGGCAGGATGAAGTGAGAGAGGCAATGACTGGGGACATAAGCTGTGTGCACAGGCATGTTCAGGGACAAGCTTAGAGGGCAAGGTGACAACTCTGGTATGGCACAAGGCAAGGTGACAGAAATACTGACTGTAGGGAAACGGCCAAGGAGACACGTGTGCCTAGGGAACGTAAGGCAGTGGGTCAGTGTCATGTCTTCACATCCATGAAAGGCAGGGAGACAGACATGGTGACCTGCAGGATCTAGGGGAGATATCAAAATAACTGGAGAGATCCAAGGACAGGTAGCAGTTTTGGCAGCTGAGATAGGATGTAGGTTATTGTACAATGGTGGAGGAAATAGCAGGGGCCACCATAGGTCAGACACATCACGATGAGAGATTTTTCCAGTACAGTATTAGTTCATCCTGATCTTTGTGAAAAGCTCTGGGAAGAAAAGATGGTGATAGTTTGCTCTTAGGGGCACAGTTTGTGTTGTAATGTCCTGTGAAAAAGCTTTTCCTCCTAGCAAATGCATTTTACCAGCAGAGGTTTTAGGCTTCCTTAATTTTTGTTACGTGCTATGTCAAAATACTAGCAGCAAAAGTGTTAGAAGATGAAACTTCTGTTTGTGAGGTAATATGTCCATTAATATCAAAGGCACTTAGTACTTTTATCCATGATTTATTGTTAAAGTTTAGGTTGTACTTCGAAGTGTAATAATAGCCTTGTCCTTTTGTGCTATCTCATGGTGCATTGCAGCTTGGTTCACAACACTGCTGTACTGACGGGGTGCAACCAAAAGAGAGGAAGATGTTTGGATGTGGAATTCCCCAAACGTGCATATTTACAAACCGTTATGGATTGGATGATAGATTAACATCTAAGGTGAATCTGAAACAGTAACGCTCACAAAAACAGCGACTCATTTCAATGTGAAAATTTGCTAATATAAATCATGGTTTAGTATATTGACTGCACTGGTGCTAAAAGCCGCAGGGCAGATGTTTCTTTGCAGTGGCATCCCTACTGCTTTGCACCTATTCAAATGCAGGACACACTTGGCTGCATGGATAATATTTATTCAAGTGCTTTTTAAAAGACATGGAGAAATGTGCACTTTTTAGTCTTCAATTTATCACCCTCAGTCTGATAGCAAAAGGGAATGCAAGTGAAATCCAGGGAGACAAATTTTAAAAGAAAAACATAGACAATATTCCTGACGTTTTATAAGCTGGGTCACAGGAATCTTGTGTGTGGTAACACAGTGTCTAGAGCTGTTCCAGTGACATCTGTAGTTATTTAGGTGGGTGCCCGTTGTGGATCCAGCACATGAAATAACTTGTTTTTCTCTCCCTACATCAGGTTTTCTGTGCATTTCTATGCTCTTTGTCCAAGTAAAAAGCAGTCAGTAACACAGCAGTGGAGTTTGTAATGCTGTTCACTGCTTTTTCCTTCACCAACTGTAATTTGGCAAATTAAAGGAGGAGAAGGAAAGGTCTTCAGTGTCGTATGGAAATTTTTCAGATTACTTTGGTTTCTTACCCTTCCATTTTGAAAATAATTTGCAATCTTCCTATTCAAATGCCTGACCAAATGGAAACCTGTAGAATGTAAATGATAAAGGTGGATGTATGGGAAGAAGGTTCACGTTGTGCTGCCTATCAACAACTGAATTTAGAGTTGCTCTGTTTCCTTTGAAAATTCCTGTCAGCCACAGACCCTGGAAAGCAGGGCTGGGAATAAAAGCCTTACCCTGCCTTGGGGCCTGAAAATAGAGTCAGGATAATCGCTGGGAGTAGGGGCTATTCCACAGTGGGTTTGTTCTTCCTTGAAGAATAAAAAGGATCTGCTTTGCTCCCAGACTTTGTCAGTTTGTAGTAACCAGACTATGGGGGAAAGTGGAGACAGTGCAGTTTTGCAGCAGTGAGTTCACTTATACATTCCTTTAGCAATTCCAGCAGAACTCACGCAGCCAGTTCCTAGTATGGAGCAGGTGGCTCTGTTTCTTTTTCCTTTCATGTGTCAGAATGACCTGTCTGCTGAAAAGGTCAACCCAGTGCTAAAATGACATATGTGGTTGCAATTTTTAAGGTTTGAATAATTTCAGGATGCCCCACGCTTCAGGACTGTACTAAGTGCTTGGAGTCAGAATAGGAAACCATCTCGACACTTGCCAGACCAATTTCTTTGTCCTGGGGTGGGGGGGAGTGGTTATGAAGTTGAAAACATAAGGAAATCATACTATTCTGGGAAAGTAAATAGGATTTCGTGTATTGTTTTATGCTGTTGAGTAGCAGCAATAACGTAAGTTGAGGAGATGCTTTAATCTAGGTCTTCACACCTGACATTTTAAGTAAGCGCGATCATTTTTGTCTCTCCATTGTAAGACCTCTAAAAACAGATAACTACTCGTTCAACGCCGGGTTATTTATCTGGTCTTTCCTATGCAGATGACAGGAAGATTAGGAAAAGATTAGGGTTGACTTCTTGAAATATATCTGGCATTATCTGGATCTCTCTCTTAATTATCACTATTATTATTACTGCTAGTACAGTAGTCTGGGAGAGGGCATCCATCTAAAACACATTTCAGTGTAACCAGCTGCTGATGGTTGTTCCAGTGAAATACCATCAGCACGTTCTACAAAATGACTTAAAAAATTCCTCTGGATATATAATTCCTCCTCAAGTCATCTCAGAGTATAGGCAATGAGGAAATTGTTGATTCATTACTCTTGAACTTTTAGAAAACTTTTTTGTGCTGGGAGGAAGACATTAATTGCATAGTCATTACTCTAAAGCCTATCTATCCACAGTACATCTGGAATTAGGGTGAACTTGAAAAAGAGAAGCAAAAGTCATAGCAACGCAATGCAAGATACTCCCATTTCTGTCCCTTGCACAGCTCTGGAGTGCAAATGCAGAAATACAAAAATAGGAGAAAAGCTCAGTAACCCAAGAGGCATCTTGAAGAAAGAAGTGAGAACTGCTCCACTGTGTTTGTGCAGCAAGTGGTTTCCTTGTGTGTTTTTGCAGTATCTGTTACAAGGCTTTTGTCCTGGAGAGAGATGATCTGGTCAAGGACAGTCTGTCCAGTAAAGCTGCCATAGCAAAGGATAAACGGGTGTGAGTGGGTGCAGCACTTCCAGATCCTCCCCTACCAAGAAACAGAAAAAACCTCTCTTTCAAGAAAGATCTGATTTTTTTTTTGCCCCCCCTAGTGATCAGGTGTCATGGAGACCAGCACTCCAGATGTATCCTAGTTTTTCTCTGGCCATAGTGTTACCACTTGTGTCATACCCCACCTCCTGCCGCCCAAATACACACATAGTAGGTGCCTAAGGTGCATATTGTATGTCTCCACATACACATGCGAGGTCAGAGACTGCACTCAGCTGCACTGAGGCCACATGTATGCACATACCTGTGATTATATATATTATGCATTAACAAGTTATGTCTCTTTTAATGAGTGCATGAAAAAAGAATCAATGAAATTCTAGCTTTGGAGTGGAACACAGAAGCCATCTTTTCTCACAAGTCACAGTTTAAAGCTGTATCAAATAAACTCCACAGAATCACCTCGAGACGTCAGGCTGGGCAGACGCGTGGCCGCGGCACACCCGGGCACACCCTCCCCGCTGTGAAAATCTTCTCCATGCATAGAATATATTCAATTGATGGGCTTGTATTTTAAGGATATTCAAATGAAAAAGCTGAATTCAAGACTCATTTCTAGGAATACAAAGCAGGCCAGGAGGTCTTGGCGGTTTGGACTCTTCCGTAATTTCTTGCTGTCGACATTCTTATGTAATTTATTGTGAATGTTATAAAGGAAGACTATAAGCAAAACAACTCGACTGTCTGGAGACATGCATGTTAAAAACCAAAAAATGAGAAGGATGTTGCCTGGGTCACTGACCATTTAACAGCCCTTGAGCAGGATGTGAGAACGCTGCTGATGGCAGAGGCTTCAGTTTCTTTTTTTCTCTCCTTTGTAATAATTCTTTATCCAAATACTTGCAGTGAATGAAACCTGCTGCAGTGAGAGTCATATTATCTATTCCTGCCCACTCTTCAGGTCCTTTGGTTGTCCTAATGTCTACTGTGTTGAGGGGTAAATATTTGACCACTCTACTAGCCATTGCTTCACAGCTCTGAGTGACCCTGCATTAATTAGATGGGAATTTCAGGGCTTTGAATCTGATTGAATCAAAATATTGTTTTTACAAGTTGATGAAGGCTTGATTGATGTGGGTTCTGCTGATGCTTTAAAGGATTAAATTGTATGTACAGATTACAGAGTCCTGCCTGTCACTGCTTAAATGGGAATTGTTTTTTAACAATGCCGAGAAAAAACAGTATTTTTCTTTAAATGAGAGAAAAAAAGAAGTCCCATGGTTTCTCAAGGTCTTGCTCCCTCCGTCTTTGTGGGTGGTGTACTTAATTCAATCAAAAAATATTCTTTTCAGGCTAGATTTGTGTTTTCCTTTTCCTCTAGCTATGCTGTCCTGTATCTTGGCCATAGGAGATGTGTTATCTGGATTCCAGGCTCCGAGATGATGGAGATCACAACTGCTAGTCCATAGATTCTCCTGGACAATAGCAATAACATCGATCAAGTCTCTTAGGCCTTTCTTTTGAGAAGAGGAAGGGACCTTAGGGGACTAAATAAATACACTCGAGAGGATAAAGGAAGACATAGTGGCAATCACATGCCAATAGTTTGACAGAAGTAAAGCTCTTTAACTGTACTGTGTAAGAAGGGGGAAATCCAAAGAGTAGCTGTTTCCTACAAAGAAGGAACACTGTAGGCAACACGCCCCTTTCTGCACATATGGGGGGTTTATCCTAGAGATTTATAAAACCATCATGTAATTTTACTGTAAACCCTTATGCTGAAAAATGGTTTGTTCCTACTGACTCTGTGCTGTGTAATGAATCAGCCCAAATAAACACAGAAACAGGAAAATGAAAGTAATTTTGTGTGAGTCCTACTGAGGGCTGAGTAGTAGAATCACTTTGGATTGCTACTGAAAACGCACACAAATATTTTCAGAATCAGAGCACTTTAGATTGACTGGAGCCACAGAGTTTCTTTGGAAGCAGGCAGTAGGGCTGGGAATGAGCTCTGGCTCACACAAGGGCAGTGCTGAGACGAGGGTTATATGTGTCCTTAAACACAAGTCTGTCACTATGACTGGATGTTGGGCTGTGGGTGCATTGGCCAGACTGACTGATGGGCATGGTCCACAGGGAAGGCTGAAACCCTACGTGGCCTGGCTGTGCTGGACAGCATTCCCTGGTGAGGATCTTTGCCTGATTCCCTTTTGGTCCAGTTTGGCTGTTTGCATGAAGAAGCACATGCAGGATGCTCGTGCTGGTACTGCTGGCAGTGTGGTGGTTTGTGAACAGCTCTGTCCTGGAAATGATGCAGCAGCTTATTTGTGGCTGTGCTCTTTTAGGTTTGTTCTGGGGAGGTGGATTTGGCTTCTCACTTCTGGCAGGGCACAGGACTGAATTTCCAGTAATTATGTTAAAATTGAGTTCTCAGGGCTTGTAGCTTTTCCACAGACATTGGTCAATTTACTTCCAACACCCCAAAAGCATTATTAATGAATCTGCATTTAACAGGAAGCTAATTTAAAGGAGAAACTGAGGCACGTATCCAACTCCAAAAATAGTGTTCACACTAAAAACTGACTCCCACGTGTGTGCCAGCCCCCTCAGCCAGGTCTCCCACCAGGACCCATAGCTAATGGGATGTTCCCCGGCAGCCCCACAACTGCCTCCCTTCCCACCCTCCCAGCTTCTTGAACTTGGGGCTCAGCACATGCTCAGTGACTTTACAGCATTAGATCAGACCGAGTGGAGTTACAAACCAAAACTGCACTGGAAAACACCGGTGTGCTTTTGATTTGTATTTTCCTCCTCTGCCTTTAATCCTGTTAGGAGCCTGCATGTTTCCTCAGAGTCATGCAGCTCGCCAGCCAGTTGCAAGATCCTGAATGGGAAAAATATGTAGAAACCTCCTTCCATTTTAGCTCTCAGATCTTTTTCTTACCAGCCAGAAATCTGTGCAGAGGGTCTGCAAGCTCCTACAGGAGCTGCTGTCTTACAATGTAAAGTACTGAATTCAAACCCACCAAGCACTGAGAGGAAGCAGCACAGCAGGGCACTACTGCTCTACCCCTATCCAGACACCCCTGCCCTTTTCATGAGGAATAAGTAGTGATCGAGAAGGAAATCTTTAAGATACCTGTTATCTCCTATGTGCTTTTCAAACTTCCCACACATATGTTTTCTTATGTAAGTGCCATTTGAAAGAGCTCCTCCGAATCCAGAGCTGCTGCTCCTGGCTGAGTCTGTTCCTTCAGCACTTGGCTGGATCTCACCAGGGAGTACTGGCTCCTCCTGGACACTGAACTCAGCGCCCCCCAGCCTCTGCCTTTGAGGGTCTTTTGTGTGTTTTTTTTAAGGATTACGTACAACATTTGGAAAACAGTTTAGTTTTGTACTTAAATTTGTACGAGATAGGTAATGGTTGTGGCGAATGATTTAATGCCTTGCCATTTATAATTTTCGTTAAGTAAATTGCCAGCAAAGAGGAAGAGCGAGTGATTTTTGTCTAGTTTTTATAATCTCGTGTTTATTTCAGTAGATTTTCCTAATACATGTATGTGTTCAGATGTGTGTAACAAACAGTTTTGAAAGATAGCAACGGACTTTAATAACAAATAAAAGAGCGGTTCCTATTCGGCTTAAAATTGCCCACAGCTAAATTCAAGGAAACGTATCTGCAGCTGAACTGAAAAGTGCAGGAATGGGTTTAATCATTTAACCTCTGGATTACAAGCCAGGGCATTTAAAAATCCATAGCGTGGGGTTTGCTTATTACTTACATGAATCACATCTCTTTACTGCAAAAAAGCATTGCGGAAGCTCACGCTCCCCTCTCTAATGGTAGTTTAGCTTTCCCTTTCTGTCAGGCTCAACCCCAGGAAAGAAAGGGGGAAGAACATGTACAATTGTTTAAATTGTCAGTGACATTTAATTTCTGTCAACAATTTCTTAATTACCGCTTTAAAAGCGAAGCTTCAACGTGTCAGTCTAAACAGTGATACAAAAGGCTTTTTAAGAAATCACAAATTAAGCTGCTAACATTTACCATTTTCAGATACCACTGATTAGATTAGAGATAATTATTTCTCATAATTTCACTACTGAAAAAGCTGGATGTCTAGTCATATCAGAACATCGAAACGAAATTACAGAGAAACTGTTTCTGAGCGCAACGCTTGCACTTGTACTAAAAAAGGAGAGTGTAGAGGTTCCAGTTTTTATGCAATATTTTCTGAATTAAAATCTCCCAGAAATGTAAAGTCTTCAATGTAATGTGGCTTTCCTGTGTAAAGCAGAGTCTTTTAGAGTGCTTTGCATTTGAGCTTCTTGGAATAAAAATGAAATAACAAGTGTCCGGTTAGAACATACATTTGCAAACTCCTCTTGAGCACGTTTCAGTGTTTAAAGTTTAAAATTTAACGAAGTCTGAGGAATAGTAATACCTGGCAGACTCTTTTCCTTACCAGAAATAACAGAAAAGCAAATAGTCTTCACAGGGTGAAACAGAGAGCCCGAAATAAAGGTTTAGCGAGGGCTGCTGTTTTAAAATGGAAATGTGCTTGATCTCGGTGGTGGTGTTTTAAATACTTCGGGCGAGGTATTGTAACGCCCTTACAAGGGCTTCACATGATGCTATCGGTCCTAAAAACTGTCATGCTTCTGCAGCAGGGGGCTTTGAGTTCAGTTCAGAACTCAGGGCTATTATCAAAATTAGAAATGTCATTTTCTCCATTATTTTAATGGAAAGTTACCTTTGGAAGAGTAAGTCCATTTTGACATGATATAAATGTTTTAAAATAAAAAAGCATTGAGGGAATCACAGAAACATTTTAATCTTAATTATTCATAAATAGCTACCTCAAGTCCATTTTAACAAAATGTCAGTTGACCAAGAAACACGCTTATTTTGCATGAGAAAAAAGAATATTGGGGCTGGAAAAGGCTGCCTTATCAACGTGTGTTTAACTTAAAATGAAACTTGCAAATCAGGAGCAGCCCTTTATCATGAAAGTGCATTAACGGTACAGCATTTGCTACTGAAAACTCAGCAAGATTACAAAATGTTTAACTCTTTGGCTAACTAAGAAAGAAATTATAAAGGACTAGTTTTATTTCTCAGGGATTTAGCAGGATTTTATTTTCTTTTTTTGGTAAACTAATCTTAATTTGGAGGAGCTTAATCTGAAGGAAAAAAAAGCATTAAAAATGTTATAATGGCCAAGTTTTCAAATGTAACTAATACCCTTTTAAATATTTGAGAAGCTCTGTATTGTTTTTCCCACCTCTACCCTTGAGAAATGAACTCCCCAGTGTATGTTGTAATATACTGTGCACTTTGCAGTTAAACATTTTCTTTCTATAAAGACATCTAGAGAAAGACATGCTATTTGATTTCTAAATACATTTCACAGCAATTGATTGTTTTGTTCTTTTTAACTATGCAGATTAAAGTAATAAAGGAGGACTTTTTGGAGTTACAGGAAGAATTAATTGTTCCTTTCAGCTCCTCTAGAACCTATAATTTCTGTGTTCACGCTGGCCTGCATGGTTGCTTGTGTGTTTGTATATACAGGTTTCATTGGCAGACCTAATTTCAGAATACATAATGCATGATTTTGAAACCAATTTGTTATTGTAATAAAATATTTTTAGGAATGCATGGTGGTACTTGAGAGGAGAATGTTAAATTATACATGTATTGTGGCCGAGTGCATTCATTTAGCTCAGTGTGCAGGTGAATCTCCCCATGACCTTGGCACTCGCAGGGTAGCATAGAATAACAATCAAATCTAGGATTGGAAATCCTACCATTTCCAAATATTAACAACTTCTTTCAAAGGAAATGCTGATTTCAGCATTTATGTTAATGCAAACATCAGTATATCTTTCAGAGAACTTAAAAAAAAAAAAGAGCTATGATCTTAATAGGATTAAAAGCCATGCTTTTTATTTTCAAAATGCTAATTTGTTTTCTGCATTCTGTTTTCATATCAGGTCTTGTTATTCACTGCACTGGGATCTAGAGGACACTGAAAGCTGCCAGAAATGCACTGGTAATGATAGGAAAAGCTACATAAAAGGTTTCCTTCTGAAAGAAATACTGTATTCCTCACAAACCTATTTTCCCCATCTCCGTTAGTTGGTTAGAGGAACTGAACGCAGCGATGCTGATGAGAGGCGAGGGGAGAGCATTTTGCTCTTTATCGCTGTGTTGTGTATCTCTGTATTTATTCCTTTCACATTAAGGAACAAATGCTAGTCATTAGAGGTGCATTAATTGAAATAGCCTGTGACCCATATTAGGGAGATGAACTGATTCGGCCCACGAAGTTTGGCTGTGAAATTTAGAGTAGCCCGAGGCACCTGACATTCTGTAATCTGCTTATCTGGCAGCCTTTCACAGGCGGCTCTCCCATCGCCATTCATGCTGAACAGTGGGGTGTAGAGAGGAGGCCAGAACAGAGATAATAATTTACCATGTAATTTGTTTTGAGATTCCTTTGATAGATTTCAAAACCGAAGCATCCTGCGAGAGAACAGGGCCTTTAAAACCTTTAAGCCAAGCCAATTCTGTGCTTGGTGGTGGGTTGTGTAGTGCGCTCAGCGGGAAGCCACCTTAACGAATGGACACCCAAGGCACTGACCGTTCTCCGTGGGGACCCTCGATTTATTTAATGGCTTTTAAACATTGCTTCTATTCCTTCCCCTCCTACAATGACTCGTATAGCTGATGCTGTAAATTTGGAGAGAGCAGGGTATAGTTCAGTACAGGTTGATGAAAACCATTTGCAGCAGTCGGGAGGGGCAGGTAATTTTCTGGGCAGATTTGGTTTGTAAATGAGGTGTTCCATTTGGGGAGCTGAGCGGCAGCACACCTGGCTAACAGGTGTCCGGGTGCAGGGCAGCTTGTTTTAATTCCCCACGAGTTAGGGGATATTTCTTCAGCTCACAAACTTCTGTTTTAATACCTTCGTGGAGGCATAAAACATAACAAAAATTCAGGGATTTTATATTCCAAACTTCAAAACTTTCATCCAAAAGGGAAAAGGATCAAAAGGGAAAGGTGCTGCGTTTCATGTTCTCTTGTGGTTTTAATACTTGTTAACTGGCCTATAAAGTGAGTTTTCCAAGTAAAGAAACAGAGGGGAATTTTATTACAGAAAAATCTACTATGAATCATCCCCAGCTGCTTTTAGAGATAGCAGAGGTGAATTTCACTCCTGCTTTCATGGGTGATATATGCACCCTCCGCACCTTCCCTTTATTTCCATACTAACACTGTGCATCCAGACCCATCTTGCGTCTTTTGTTTACTGCACCTCGGAATGTTTCTTCTCATTTAAAGCAGCTGCTTTGGGCTCCCCTTTTCCAAAAGAGAGAGGATCACTTAAAATCACATCACCTTTGCTGAATTACTTTGTTTGGTGCAGTCCAGTGAACAGAATTTTTATACTTCTAATGACCTTGCGCGCCTCTGGATCCAGAGGAACCTTTCAAGCCTGGCTGTAAGTTTTGCGCGGATGACCTTGCAGCCCGTTGCTGTGCGGATCACAGGGCTGTACCTGGAAGTGGAAGTAGAGGTGCTGGGGAACTTCGATATTTCTATTACCGTGGAAAAAAAATTATTAGAGTTTGGGAAATTCCCCTTAGCATGATAAAAATTATGAAGGCGTTGAGTGAGGAAATCCCTAGGGAGAGTGGGTCTGGAGCCTTCTAGGCTGAATTTTTAGATTATTTGTTTTTTAGATCAGTGTGGTGCTGTGTATTCTGTATGGGCCCCAGCACAAAGGAACCTTGGCAGGGGCCTCTGGGTACTACTGTAATGCAAATAATAATAAATCATAATAATGGACAAACCACGTTGCTTTTAAAATGCACGGCTTTTTGCTGGGGACTTAAAATGGTTTGAGGGGAATGCCGGCTCTATGGGTTTTACAATGGCAATCACAGCAGTTTGTAAAAACCTGTAATGTCGGGAGAACTTAAGGGCTGGAAAGCCACTGTTTTGTTTTGAGCAAAGAGGTATGGTAGCAGAAACAACGTGGGGAGTGAAATTAAACAACAAAGATTTACCCGCTGTTTTCCCGTGTGATCAGAGCTCGCCATGGGATGAGTATGGGAGTGGTCATTCCTGGTGGGTGTCTCTCAGGGGGGAGACAAAGATTGTCAGTGTTTCTAAAGCTCTGAAGACAACAAACATGTGGGGTTCCTCATATCGTCTGAAGAGCAGAAAAATCTTGTGGTAGCAAAAAAGTGCCCTGATTTGGGTGGAAGTGACACAGGACCATGCCCTGAAGTGGCAGCGTTTCTCAAGTTGGCCTTGGTGCCCTCATCAGATAAATTTCCCAGGGATTCTTTTTTCAATACTTTCTAGTTCTCATCACACCTTCGTTTCAAACAGTGATCACACAGCGGCGAGAGCTGCTCAAAAAACCACCAAACCCAAATTGCTTTGAATATCTCATAAATTTTTGGAACAGATAAAAATCCTGATTTTGCAAGTCAGGATTTTTTTTTGAGTAATTCCTAACACCATTTGGGGTAGTGTTGGGCAGCAGCAGCAGTGCTTGCAGAGCCAGGCCCTGGGATGGATGCTAGTGTCCCAGTGAGCCAGCTGCCCCTCTTTTTGCCCACAGTGTTCCCACCCTGGCACCGCAGCTTCCTCCGGTGGCCTCAGTGGTACCTTTCTATTTCCAGTGGCCCAAAAGCTTGTCTTGTGTGAGCAGATGTTTTCCACACAGCTTGTCCCACCCAGATGGAAATGGATCTGTCTGTTGTGGTCATAAGCGGGTCTCCTCTAGATTTATTACATTTAGAAAAGATGCATCTTGGAAAACAGACAAACAGCTTTTCCCGTGGCAGCGCGTGGCATCCGTTCAGGCTCGGGCAATCTGGGGGTTCGTGTGTATTATTAATAAAAGGAGTTTCAGCTTAAGTAACAACATTTCAGAATAATTATCTTAATTAGGAATTGTTCTTTTTTAATAAGTCGTGTTTTATAGGTGGCACCCTGCGCTACTGTGCAGCAGAAATGTTCCAGACCTGTAAGTTATGTCAGTAGCTTCTAAAAATCAGCTGCATGGGTTATAGAATATCAGGGAGGTCTCCTTTATTTGCAGGAAGGATTTTCTGCTTATCTTTCTGTAATGGTGCAGTAGCTTTGCTACAGGGAGGATTCTGAAGTATCACTTAACATCAATCCATTTCCTTAAGATTGTTGATAAGGTGGTTTGTATTTCACAACTAATAAATAGGCCTGATTTCTTAGCAAGGTTTAAAAAAAACCAATCCAAAAGCCAACCCAAATCACTCGCGCAAGTTCTTGCAACACCTATGTTTTTTCAGTGAGATGCTTGTTTAGAGTTCTGCAGTACCCTGGATTTGGGAAAACTAGTGTTTCCTCACTCTGCTTGGATTCTATGATGGGGCTGTGACTGGGGTTTTTACCTTTTCTGCTCTTTCAATATCTGAGACAGTTATTTAGGTTTTCATGCGTAATAGTTTCTCAGTCCTTCCTGCTGTGTTGGTCTTTGGTTCTTACTACAGGGCACACAGAGTATTCTCTTTTATTTTTTCGAAAGAGCAGTGTAAATACCTTTCAGGTTATAGAAGAGGCACTGAGGACAGTAGCTGTCATTCAGTCAGAGCAGAGGAAAAAGTCCAACATCATGAAGAAAAAAAGGGAAGAAAACCCCAGTGAAATGTAGCAGGTTTCTTGGTCAAATACACTGCTGAAGTATTTAAGTCAAAAATCAGAGATGGGTGAATCCAGATCTGGTGCAGTGGAGCATGCAGGTATGAAGGGGAGGTTTGCTGCTGCCTGAGTGCAGGTGGGTGCTGGGTGCAGCCCCGCTGTAGCACTTGCTGGACAGGCTGTAGAGAAAGGGGAGGTGTCTGATGCCGTGATCAGGGGGCTGTGTACCCCACTCTGTCTCTCAGGGAAGCACAGCCACAGGTCCAGTCTCTCACTGCTCATGGATTCACTGCATGGAAGTTTTATTTTATTTTTCTTTTTTAGAGGAAAAGCAGAGAAATGTTCTGAGAGCACCCAAGGTTCACAGTGGCTGCTTACTGTGGGTTGTGAAATCCCTACCGTTATCTTACAACCCCTGCACAGAAGAAAAAGACATTAATGTTTCTGACAGACAAACTCAAACCCAAGTAGTTCTTTTTTCTCTAGATGAAAAGTAAAATATAACAAGCACATTTAATTTCTCCTCTTATAGTTGGCTTTTAATAAAAAGGCACCCTGCAATGGGAACAGATAATGTTTGTCTTATAAAACCTAACAGTTAGTTCCCATTTTAAACACAGATCTGCTGCCTGGACTTTGTTGTGGGCTGAGGACTGACAAGTTTGCAGATGCTACAGCTTGTTACCTAATCAGAGCCAGATGCTGTTCCCAGGCGACTTTCTCACTGTCACTACATCCCTTACCGCAGCGAGGGGACAGCCTGAACTCACGACAGACCCTTCTGGTAGTTTTGCCATATTTTCTGTTATCTCGATTCTCTGTTTATTTTTAATTTAAGGGGGTTTGCACTGGCCAGAGATGCAGAAGGGTGAATGGAAGAGGCAATCTGAGCAAAGCTGATGTCCACTGGACATCTGTTTAAATTCAACAGCCAGACACAGAGAGAAGCCTGTGTGCCTTTAGTTTGTTCTCGGGAAATGGCCTGCAGCAAAATGAGAGTATTTGATTTGGGAATTCATTAGATAATTCTGTACATTATACTTCAAATAATACATAGGCCTGAGAGAATGTTTTAAGTAAAATTAAACATTTCAGTGTGGCTACAGCAGTTGTCAGGCTATCGCAACGCAGGAGCACAGGGAGGGTTTGTTGCCCTCTGAACTTCAAATTGGGTTCAATATTCTGTTTGCATTTTTAAAAAAGGTGGCAAAGGAATTTGGATTCTAGGAAGCAAAGGGTGATTTGCTTGAGATTACCATTTGGTTCAGCACTTTTGCAGGAGGCTTTCCTCTCTCCCACCCGCCACAGCACGCAGCACTCTGCTGCTGGTAGCAAGGCTAGAGCTCTCTGCATTTGACTAACTTGTTCCCATTTGCTGGGGGAAAAGTTTGCAGCTCTAGAGCATGGTGGTGTATGCGTCCTGGATTAAACACTGTGTGACAAGGAACAGGGTTGGCCTCCCTGTGCCAAACGATGCCAAAAGCATCCTGCGGTGTGCACGGCTGCAGAGAGACTTGTGTTCAGCACTGCTTTCACATCTGAAATTATCCTCCAGCTAAACCACGGCTGTGTGGTTGGAGTTGCTCCTGTTTACGGAGGGATCTGCTTTCTTTCTTTCACTGGTGAAGAAACCTGTTATGCAGTGGGTAATAAACCAAAAAATAAAGATCAGAGCCAATGGAAATGCTGTAATGTTTCTAGGCAGAAGCATTAGAAACTGCTCATATAAACCATGAGGCATTCAAAAATTTGCACCCTATTACTGTGCCCTTCAGCCTCTCTGGAATCTTTTCTCAAACGGTGGGGTTTTTTTATTCCTGACACCTCTGCACTTGTACATTGTGCTTCTGGGCTGCAGTTCCCTGAAGTAGTTCTTCCACTGATGTCCAGGGGGGGTAGAGGATTGGTCCCCCACTGCTGCCTGCCCAAATTCCCATCTCCGGACTGCGAGTAAGGCTGGGATGTGTGATGGTTAACGAGCAGCTGGGAGAAGCCTTGGTCTGATCTGTACACCTACCACCTGTAGTGGTGAACTTTCCTTGATTTATCTCACAATTAGTCATGTTTCCATGCAGAAGTTCCACTTTGCCAGGCTGTGCACCTTCTTGTGTTCTGATATGTGGGGGATGTTGGGGTTTTCAGTTTGGTTACACTTGGGTTTTGGTTTTTTTTTTGCTTTTGGGTTTTTTTTTTAAATAATTTTGTGCTAACATTTTTCCTAGAAAGCTCTTTAATTTCCAGGATTTATTTTTCCTCTGGCATCTGAAATAGCTGATGTCTTTCTATGTCTGACTACAAGATTGACTAAAATCTCCAAGCCAGTATCCATTGTGAATCAGCTTCTGCTTTTGTCACCTACCCCTGTGGTGTAGTCAGCAACTGCTGTTTTGCAGAGGCTCCACGTTTAAACAAACCTCATCTCTGGAGACAGGAGCAGTGAGAAAGGTTTGCAAACTCATCCTCCCTAAACAAATCTCCCTCTCCCTGAAGAGTTAAATTAAGTCACCTCATGAAGCCTGCCTACCCCTCCCAGCACCCTCAGCCCCCAGCTCCCCTCAGGGCCGAGGTTTGCTCCGGAGAACAATAAGGCATCTTCTCTTCTTTTGGTGTCTGTCCAGTGTGGCAAGAGAAAGATGAGGTCAAAGTGGCAGGCTGTACAGCTTTCTTTTGAGCCAAACAGATGGTGAAGGTTAAGTGACAGCTCTGTGACTGCCTCTTTTGAAGTAATTGGAGATAATTTGTATTTTGAATCAGAACTTGACCACTGTCAGAAGGGAAGAAGGTTAATATGTAAACGATTTTACATTAGCCCCTGT
>VZRI01002665.1:479322-490193 GCA_013397515.1 Upupa epops
CACCCCGCCTTGGATTCTTGTTTCTATAATCCTTGCTCCAGGCTATTGGTAAGATTGTCTTTGAGCTCGGTGTGACTCGTCCTAGGCTGCAGTTGTTATGAAAGCCAACAACAGCTTATTAAGGCCAGGGATAATCTCTGCTACTGATGCATTGTTGCTTTCTTGCAGTCCAGTTAAGGCTCTGCATTGGAAACAAGACCTAGAAATGCAGACTCTAACTGGAGAGGTTAGGAAAGCAATACATGAACTGTCTGTAGTCCTGCTTCTGAAGCTGAGCCCCATTTTGCAGATTATTTTATGTGGTTAAGAAGCTTCCCCTCAACGTCTGTCATGATCAACAATGCTAATTTGATTTTGGCGTCCTCCCATCCCTTGTGATTTCTTTTTGGCCTTGAGCAGACTTCTGTTTGTTTACTTAAAGTATAGAAGGTGCCATATGTGTTGTGTTTGCTGGTGCCTTCCTGGTGGTAGGTGGACAATAATTCTGAAATATTTCTGGAGCCTGATTTCAAAGCAGTAAAGAGGAGCTGGCAAGTTGCTTCTCAGTAATTCCTGTTGATGTAACAGTGTAATCCATCCCAGCAGCTCCACTCTGGTCCTACATCTTGCCATAAATACCATGTGCAAGAGCAACTGGGGATCAGCTGGGAATTCTTTACCCACTCCTTCTTTTTAAAAAATGTCGGAACTGAAAAAACCTTGTAGGGAAAGGACCTGTGAATTTTTCTTCTTCCCAACCAGCGTGTGTAAGAAAAACAGGACCAGGCTCACACTTACTTAAATGCTGCTGCTTGGACTTGTGCATTTGTCAGGCGATGAATTTTAATTTTTGGTGTGGCACGTGCTAAGCCAGAGAGACACCTGGACATGCTGTTTGGACCCTGTTGTGGTCTAGATTCACAGACTAATTATTTGGACCTGGCTTCTAAAGACTTTTTTTGCATGCACAAGTCAGAGATGCTGATGGAGGGGCAGCCAGTGCTGAGTGTCGGAGGTACTTCTGTGCGTGTAAGTGCTGTTTCCACAGAAGCACAGAAGGCAATATTGTATTTTATTCACATACATCAGGTTTATTATGAAACACATTTTTTTACTAACTTGAAGAAGAAAAAGGAGATATTGGCTTGTTATTTCTGCCTTTTTCTTAACCAGGCAAAGTAAAGAAATGGTTGCAAAACCTTTAGAAGCATTCAAGTACCTCAGTGACTTTCATCAGATGTTCTCTGTACAAGAAAAAGAAAAAAATAGTTCTATCTTTTTATTTTTACTTTGCTTTAATCTTATTTGATGATGTCTCAACAGGCTGGGACATGCTTTCTTGGATGGCAATTTCACTGCACCATATGTGTCTCTCACAAGATAGCAGAGTGAAATGAGTCTTGGCAGGAAGAGAACTAAACACATCGACAAAGAAAAGAAAAAAATTATTTACTTAACTCCCTGTTGCCTGCATACATTTTTCCCTGGGCCTGCATCTGGTACAATGATTCCAAGTTGGTTTCTTGTAGCTGTATGTCTGAGGCACAGTCCCACATTGAATGGCTTTCTCTTGCCCTTCACATGCTTTGTTTTTATGGTACTCTTGATTTACATGTCTCACACCCAGACGGTGACCAAGCCAAGATAAAAGGAAAATCTGGGTTTACCTCAATCTTTGTTGTCACGGTCTTGAGGAGAGAGTTGGTCCTTATTCAGCTGCAAAACGGACTCTGTTGTTCTTGAGAAAAAAATGAAAAATAATTGAACAACATGACATTGCTAACCTAGCAGGGCATTCTTCTGGTGAGCCCCAGCCCTGGCATTTAACCTCCATAGTGAATATGAGAGATTGCATACCAGGCTATGAGAGTCACCAGGCTGCTAGTCACTGGAGGGGGGATTACAGATATTTATCTGGATTGTGGAAAGATGCTAGTTTGGGGTTATGAGTTTGGAAAATTTACAGTTGATACATTCAATGTAAAGTAAGGATATTGAATATCTGTGGGTTGAAGGAAGGTCTGTTTGAATGCTAAAATCAATCAACCAAGCAAAATATACTGTATTTGAACACGCTCGTAAGATAAATGTCAAACTGTGGCTCGGGCTGCCGGGACTGCCCGCCAGGGTGGCCACTCTGTTCCCCCCAGTATAAGAGAGCTCGGTGCCCAGTTTGTGACCACAGCTGCTTCATTGCAATATTGACTTCCCTGCTCAGTGAGAAAAGGGTTAACCAGCTATGTTTTCTCCAACGGGAAGCTGTAGCAGTCCATTTATGACTCCATGTTGCAAAGGCCTTCACCACTGTATGGGTCTGTGTTTACATTAGCTCTCAGGGACGACTTCAGAACCGCTGGTAAAATATGTATTTGTACAGTTGGATATTTAGGGAGAAAATCAATACAGGTTTCGCAGTGACCTTGCTGGTTAGCATGGAAGTGTCTGGCAGAAATGATAACAGATGAGCATGCAGGTGATTTGCAAAAGATGAAAAAGAAACGAGCAAGTTGAGTCTATTTGAGGCAATTTGCAATTAAAACCAGCGCAGAGGGTTATATGTGATTTTAGACACCATGGGAAAACATGGGAAAGAGAGAGAAAGAAAAGGCTACTTTAAGTCGTTAGCAACTCGTGGAAATTCCAGTTGTAGTACAGGATCCGGGTGGGATTCACACAAGGTGCAGTACTTGTGGATATGTGCATGTGGAGCTGGTGCGTGGAGCAGAGCCTGGCGGGAGAGTGTTCTGTGGGCACTGAACTTTGGGCTGTGAGATCCAAGCAGGGCAGTGGGAGGTGAGGAAGACTGGCCATGAGCCATCATCAAATGTTTCATCCCTTAAGGTTTGTTCGCTTAGAGTTCTGTCTATAAGGATCTTTGCAGTGTGCAAGGAAGGGGTTTCCTCTGGAAGATGCGCAACAGTCAGGTCCACATGAAAATAGCAACCTTTAGGATGTAATTGTGTGTTTGAAGAGGTTTTTCCTTTGTGCTCCTTCTAAATGAAGTGGTTAGAGACTTTTTCACTTCTTGTTTTTTTCACAGTACCTCTTTCTCCAAGGTTGTAGATATTTTATAATATATGAAATGACTATCACAGGGAGACCTAAATGATTGTTGTAATATAATTTCTGTGTAGATTCAAAGGTGAAAGTTCTGTTATGTCAAGTTTAATTTGTGAGTTTTATCTTCATCATTCTATGGTAGCTGTAATGGAGATCATTTAGGGCCAGTGTTTATTCAAATACAAAATTGGATTTTGGCTCTGCAGCGTTTCAGCCCCTTTGAGGCAGATAGCCGCAGTTACTAAGCTCTGAGAGCAGTTTGGGTTATTATACAACAGGTCCAGGCTCTTCTTCAGACCGGGAGCCCTGTTGTGCTGAGTGCTGGGTGGGAAGGCAGTTGCTTTTCTAAAGGCTTCAGTGTCTGTGCAACCTGTCTGTGCCCACTACAGGGACAGCTCTACCCTAGACGCTTTCCCAATTGCACACAATTCTTTATACAATTCATGACTGGCAATTAGTGCTGGCTTCAGCCTTTTATCTGCCAGTTCTCTAGACCCCTCTGCTAATCGCTGCACTGAAAGCTCTGCTGGACTTTGCACAGGGCAGTATCTGCAATATTGGACCAGGTGGAAGAATAGGGCCCTGCTTGGGGTTATGAGCTCTCTGGAAAGCAATAACTTCATGCACTGTGACACCTTTTGGAGCCCATGGATGACTGGCAGGTCAAGAGCCACTTTATGAAGAAGGCAATGAACGATGTGAATAATGCATAGTCAGGAAATTTCACAACAGCTTTGGGGCAACTTGGTGAAGCAGAGGGTGAGGTGACTGGCTGTGGGGCAGACCTTGAGGAGCTGTTGCATTTGTCTAGAGATTGTGCCATTGTGTTCTGCTCCTGCAAACTGAAAGCATTTATATAAAATATACATACCTTGTATTACTAAATATTCGATGTCGAAATCGATCTGTGCTGCTATCCCCCTGCAGTTGCTTGAAATGGAAATGTGGAGAGTGAAGATATGAGGGAAGCAGAACACAAAGAGGAGCTATAGGTGAGGCTCCCAGCAATGATGCTAGCTCCCCTTTGACACTGGGATTCTGCATCCGCAGGCCCAGGGAAACTCTGGCGTTCCAGCCGTGAGAAACAAGAGCCCTCATGTTTAATTGGTGGAGAAGGCTTTCAGCAAAAATAGGTCCTTTTTCTTTAATTTTTTTTTTTACTCTGCTTTTCACTTTCTGATACACTAAATTATTCCTAGTCTGGAGCCTGTGATGCCCCCCTCCACGCCCTGAGAACAAGCACTTGGGGGAGCAGTGGACAGTCTACATTATTTTAAAGTAACAGGTCCTGCAGGGAAAAATAAGAGCTGGCATTCTGCTCCATTTTATGTGGTTTTAATCCAAATGAAGAATTAAAAAAAAAATGTAAACCAGAAATATCGTCCCCCTTGTCCCTAAGAGGAGCGTTGGATCGTAGGTGTGAGACAGGCTCAGGGGAAACACGGGAATTGTTTAGCAAATGCCATCGCAGGGGGGGCAGGAAAAGTCCTTTTGTGTTTGCATTCGTATGAATCCAACGTGAAGTAAGGTAGTAAGAAACATGCCACAAAACCATTGTGTCTTTCGAGAAACATCTTCAAATTTTATGAAGTTGTACAGATTAGGAAATGCATTAGTGACAAAAGAGTGTTTCTTTTGTTTGAGGCTTTTAAGGTTTGACTAAAAACACAAACCATATCAGAGTAATCTGGATTATACTTAGAGAGTCTTTAGCTGGGTTGCTTTTTGTTGACTGTTAGCTTAAAAAGCAAAATCTCAGTGGTTTTAGTGGTTTTTATTTATAAAGTACTTAATACTACAAGACAGGTTTTCTTTTCAATTAATTTTAGACAAATTATTTCACTAACGCAGAACTGCAATGTATATCAGCATATGTATGAATATGCATGTGCTCCTGTGTGAGATATCACCCCTTACATTTTTAGGATGAAGTTTCTTTACTATAGAGCTTTTTTGAAATGACCTGCCAGTTTTCCAGTTGTGTGGACTGTTAAAAATTCTGTATAATTTTCTGGTTTCATGCAATATCAGTTAATTCTCTAGAGGAAAAGAGATAAGGGTTAAAATTGGGATAAAAGCTTCCAAATGCTGGAAAATTTGCTCCGACAACCCAGGGCCCTTTTTACTGACAGAAACTTAAGAAACTAAATTCTAGTCAGCTCATCTGTAACAACAATTTAAAATGTATTTTATTTAAATAATATAAATGCAATTATCAACACTATGTCTGAAAACAGCTAAGGTTGAATTTCCTATTAATTTTTTATTTTTGATTGATGAA
This sequence comes from Upupa epops, assembly GCA_013397515.1. Taxonomy (NCBI): domain Eukaryota; kingdom Metazoa; phylum Chordata; class Aves; order Bucerotiformes; family Upupidae; genus Upupa; species Upupa epops. The sequence goes on from VZRI01002665.1 coordinate 484,643, forward strand.
TATGAAATCCACACTTTGAAACTTGGCTTTTTTTCCCCCAAGAATCGTTCTTTGGATGGAGAGGGGCAGTTGATTTTCCTATTTGCCCATTTTTCATTTAGGAACAAGATGTGTAATAAACCTCTCTTAGAAACTGTCTTCAAAGCAGTTACAAAGTGCAGTTAATTCCAGGAATTCCCTTCTTTCTAGGGTAGAAACTATTTTTGTTCCACAGAAGGCTATTGATGAAAGGTCCCATATTGCCCACCCAGTAGAAAAGACAACTTCTAAGGAAGAAATTAAAGCAAAACCTGATTATTATAGAAATTCCCTTCCTGGACCCAGGTTTGACTCGTTGGATGAGGTATTTTTAGGGAACCATTCCTGGCTGTTTATCCTCCAGTGGCTCTCAGAGCAGCTTTGGCTTCCCACATCCACCTGCCACGGGTACAGAGCTGCCCAATGGGGCTCAAGAAAGGCCGCCCATGCGGGCAGGCCATGGGCCGGCCGTGGTGGCTGTCAGCGTGAGAGTGGTGTCCAGCCTGTCCTGTCAGGTTTATTGTCCACTCCATCAAAGGGTCTAATGGTCAGCAGAGAGGCTAAACGTGTCCCCAGTGGCCTGACATTAACAGAGTGGACTTGTTTAAGCGTTACCCAGGGTGTCTCCAGCTGATGGGGACGCCAATACCCGTTTCCCTCAATGAGCAGTCATTCGGATCATGACTCAATACAGCCTCCCCTGACACGGCCCGGCCCCGAAGGGCTCCTGGGGGAGCTGCCCTCCCCTCCGCCACCAGCCAGCGAGGGCTGATCAATGCCCGCTGACAAGAGGCGAAGCGAGGGCCTCCCCCAGCCCCTCCCNGGGCACCTACTCCTCACCTACCGCCCTCCCGACAAGTCAGGCCAGGTGCATGGGGCAAAAGCAGAGTGAGATTAATCCAGATTGAACGATTTGGATCTCCTCTTGCCACGACGCCTTTTTATCTCTGGCCACGCTACTGCGTGTGGGAGCATCCGTTAATATAAACGGGGCTTGTTGTTCCTGGGAATAATGGAATTCGTACAGTCACTGCGGGACGGCAAAGCCGAGCGGCGAGGGAGTCCCAAACGTTTAAAAGAGCATTTAAAATCATCTGTTTGAAATTTTGTGGCTTGAGTTTATCAACAAGGGAAAGTTTCTTCCAAATTGTCGTTTTGAACAATGCAAGACCATCTCATTTCACGGGCAGTAACAAAGCAGGGACAGTTAGCATCTGAAAATTAGATCCCTAGCAAAAAGTACAAAAAAAATGCAGATGTGGAGCTTTAGGTAGCTCCAGCCCAGTGGTTTTTTTTCTCTGAATCGGAAATAACTCGTTTCTTTGCTGAATGCTTTTAAAATGTTTTCCACTGGAAAAACAAGACTGTGTTATCTGCATATGAGACTGTTACTAGAAAATACCATCTTTTCCCAAATCAAACCAAACCTGTGGCACACAAATGTTTTCAGCAAAATAATTGGTGATAAAAATAAAAATAGATCTATCTTACTTAATTTTTAAACTTTTAAAAAACCCTTTTTCTTCAAGTATTTTATTGTAAGACATGAAAACACCGTTTTAATATATAAGACAGATGTGTTGTACTGGGCTCGTTCCTGCTGTATTGACAGAGAGCAGGGGAGTTTCTGAATCTCTTCTTTCTCTAAGGCGAGCTAAAGATGGCAATTGCAGGGGAAAATGAGCCAAATGCTATGATTTTTGATAGGTGTTTGTAGTTTGTCAAAGCTTTTTGTCATTCAGATGACTAATTTGTATAAATAAGTCTGAAAACACTTTGTGTGAACATAATTATTTACACAGGAGATCTTTATTTTTCTGCTTTCATTAACAATTTTTTTGTTTACAGTTTCAAATGCGCCGCAGTAAATACTTGGTGCATATGTATATGTTTCTGAGTGTTGTCTCGAAAATGTTTGATAGTATCAGTTTCCTAAAGATTATGTTTATAAAATGCACATAGTTGTGTGAATTATTTATAACAAACGAATGAAAAAGAGATCCTGCTTTCTATAACACTAACAGCAGATCCACTTTTTCTTTGGCAACACAAATATTTATTATATTATTGTACTTAAAAAAGGCTAAGCCTCTGAAGTGTCAAAAGTCAAGCTGAACAAATTTAAAAGCAATGAAATGAAAACCGAGTTAGGCACAAAGGATCTTTTCTGACTTTACTGAAAGGCCGTCGCGCAAGCTGAAGAGGACAAGATCTGTGCCTCCAGTACCCTGTTTATTAGGTCTAATGATCATCTTCAAAGCACCGGCGCTGGTACGCGGCGTTTAAGGTTTTAAAGGAGTTGTAGAAATGTTTGTGCGGTCATGTGTCTTCAGCCAGGAAGCCCGTGTAGTATTTATCTGCAAGAAATAGCCTGGTACTCTCTATTCTCTGTGTACAATACGTAGCATAAATATTCAGTTCAGGAACAGATATGCAAGGGTGTATTTGTGGGGGGAAAACCCCCCAAATCCTGTGGAAGCTTGTTCAGTACCAGCTGGGATTATATTTCTAAAATTCTCTTTTCTGTGTTCCCAAGCTCTGCCATTTATGTGCTGCTGGGCAGCGTTTACAGACAGGTGTTCGTATTTTGACGAGCAGCATTGCGAATGATTTCCCCTGCCCGAGGATCGCGAGGACCTCGGTGACACACACGCAGGCATGGCCCAAAGTGGGTTTGAAAATAGCTGGGCAGGGGATCTCTGGTGTCTGTGGCTGACAGTGGAAATTCAGGACAGAGTGCAGAGCTGTCAGACAGCAATTAGACAGCAGAGGAGGTGATTCCCTTCTCTAAGGTGTGAAATTCGCTTTTGTGAGCATTTTGGAGCCAACCGGTCATCTGTAAAATATAAAATTAAGTTCACAATTTTTTATTAATTGAAGCTAATAACTCAAATGAACCAGATGCATTTTCCTGAAGTTTTACGGAAGGGAAATGAATTGCAGGATTTGAATCGTGATGACAAAGCTGAGAGCAAACCTGAAAGCCCCAATTCCGAAAAGGTGCTTGTCCTTTTGGGAGCGCTGAAGAAATAAATCCCAGGGAAGCAATGCATTAAATTGAGAAAAGGAGTAGAAAGGAAAATAGGAGTTCTCCATAAAAAATGAAGCGACCCAGAATCACAGTTTGAGCATGTCCTGTAGGATCCTTTTCCAAAGGAAATTTCACTGTCCTTTGAAAAATTAATTTTGTGCAAAAGAAAAAAGAAAGATAACTTTAATTTCAAATGCAAACCCAATATCGCAGGGAGGGGAGAGCATGTGAGGGCAGGGCTGGGTGGCACAGAACCTGCTGAAGAGCAGCGACTGCGCAGGAAACGTCTCTTTTAACATCATAGTTAGAGCCTGGTTTGACAATGCTCGTATTTCGACGAGAAAAGAAGCCCTTTCCCAGCCAAACGCCGTGCTGGGGAGAACTTCGGTGGGGTTTGTGATAAACCCGAGCTGCATTCTGCCTCGGGTGCCGACAATGGGGCTGGGGCAGGGGGTGGGCTGGAGGGGCCGGAGATGACAGGCAGCGAGAGGGACGCACAATGGGATGACCGTGACTTTGAACAAATAAATAAAACATGCGAAGCTCATTCTCCGCTCGCCCCCCTGCCCCCACCCTCCCGTCCAACTGTGATTACATTTGCCGTGGTCATTTCCCAAATGTCTGCCTGATAAAAACGCACCCACCGCCCCGCTCACCCCGCCGCTTGCAGCGGGGCCCTTCCCGTGGCTAGCAATCTGCAGCCCTGCCAATCACCCGCGCCTGCACAGACATGCATGCCGTTTTCATTAGCAGAAATGCTTCACGTTTGATTGTGGCCCCCCAAAAGAAAAAAAAAAATATATAATCTGTAACTCCGGCTCGGCCCACTTAATAAACAAGCGCTGCCCCTCGCCTCCGCCGGCGCGGCTGGAGCGGGGCTGCCCGCGCCCCCCAGCCCCGCTCCCCTGCAAACCCTGGCGTGCGGGGAGAAAGAATACATTTTAATAAGCCTGGGAAGGAGAAAAATGAGTTTTGCTCTACAGTTCTGTTCTTTAGGAACAGAAAAAGGTGAGCATGTTGCAGGGCAGGGAGGGGAAATTTAATATTGAGAGAGATAATGGCAACTATGTTAATATCCGGAATTTTCAATGTACCATAAGTACATTTTGTTTTTCCTTTTAGCACGATTTATAATTAAAGATTTTAATCTGGCTTCACATTGAGTTAATAAGCCCTTTGATTGATTAGGATTCATAAAATTGCCATTTCCCGCTGATGCTTTGTGTTTCTGGGGATGTTCTTTTGAAAAGCTGGGTTAAGGTGAATAGGAAGCAGCCATTGTTTAGGCTGAGCTGTGCCAATTCTGGGAACTCAGGACCGCTTTATTCAGAGTTTGTCCCCAGCAATATCTTGTTGTTCAGCCAAATTAATGCAGATAGAATCTGCTGAGCTACATGTTAGTGATTTTTAGGAAAAACTTTTTTTTTTGTAATTTCAGCAGGTGTTGCGCACAATCGCCGCCTTTTCTTTACTGACCTGTCCTCATTGAAAGAATTTGGGATTAGAGGCAGAAGGCTGGCTGCTGTTTTGAACAATACCCACCAAGTGTTAGAAAACAAGTCTATCTGAATACAGCGGAACCCTGATATCTTGGCTCTCGTGTGTCTCTCAGAATTCAGTTTACAGTTCTGTGCCCTGCCGGTGTCACCTCCTTTGTTAATGGGGGCCAGTGCTGCGGCAGCCCCCTCGTAAAGGCACTTGTTTTACAAGTGAGCGGGATAAAAGGAAGAGGCCGTTTTGCTGCTCTTTGGATCACTTTCTACTTATTTAGTATTTTTTTTCAGGAAAATTCTGTTAAAGTCTGAATGAGAAAAACGAGAGGGAAGGCTGGTGATTTTTAAGCACCTCATTGAGTGGAGGCAGGTTGCTTTCTCCATCTCGATGGTGGGTGTGTGAGTGTGTGTGCGCATTTGCCTGTGTCTGTTAGAGGGGGAAAAAATCTTATTCTTTTTTTTTTTTTTAGCCAGGGTAAAAGTGACCCTCTTTAGCCCCAGAGGGGCCTCACTGTGTGGATTGAATCAGAGCAAATTCCCTTTGTGTTTCCTGCTCCGAGGGGACACGCTATTGTTGAGTGCGGGGCCTCTTGTAACACGGAGCAGCGCAGGACCATGAGCAAATCCTTCCCAGATAATACACAAGTTGTTTCACAATCAACCCGTCCTCCCCTCCCCCAGCATTCACCCCAATTTACTTGGCACAACTATCATTTCCTGGCCCTTTTATTACCATACAGACATCCTACAAATGCAAACATTTGGGACAGAAGAAAGGGGCCGGGTGCGGCGAGGGCAGGTTTGGGAGCCCCGGGAGTGCGATGCTGTCGAGCTGCTCGGCTCCTGAGCGAGAGAGCAGACGCCTGGTTAGGGTGAGCGGTGAGCTTTATGTGTCAGCACTTCCAGGGGGCTTAATTGGCTTAATTTTTTTAATGTAAGTATCTGTTTCCTATTTCTATTTTACATGGAAATATTTTAAATATATTTTTAATCTTACCCCCCCCCCCCC
>VZRI01002665.1:490234-523888 GCA_013397515.1 Upupa epops
TTAATTTTCCAGCGGCTTCTGAGATGATTTTGCTTTTAGGTATCGTGTGCTGGCAGAGGCTGACAGTGATGAAAAGATGAAAACCTGGCAATAACACAGGGTTTTGCTTACAAATTGACAAAAACGTCCCTGCCAATCCTCAGTAATTTCCTGCATCTCCATAACTGACCTCATGCATTCAGCACCGTCAGCGCTGATTGGTAGGGTTACAGCGAACGACAAAGAACGTTTATCCCAAGAAAAACAAACAAACAAACAAAAAACCCCACCACAAGAATGTTTTTCCTCTCTAATTAATAATTTTACACTGCTCAGCATTACAGGCTTGTGTAACTATGGGCTGAATATCCGTTACGGAATGAATATCCATGGAAAGCAAAACTGTCTTTCCTGAGGCAGGTCACAGGCAATGACGGACAGGGAGGACGATTCCCAGTGCGGTGCTTCGCATCGGCTGGAGGTACCTCAGAGTGAATGTCAGCTCTTGTCTACCCTGGTGCCGGCCGATCGATGCTTCATTAGGCCGAATTGTCTTTTGCCCATGCAACCTTGAAAACAGTCCCTTTAATTACCTGTGAGGAAGTCGGGGGACCCTACTCCCCCCGCCTTGCCTCTCCCTCATGGCTTTTCTCCCCCTGCCCCTCACTGTGGTGGCCAGGGGGGAGCGGGTGGGGGGACGGGGGTCACCCATGACCCTTTGCCGCCAGCCAGCATGTCGCCGGCAATGGAGACGCAGGAGGGAGCGGGGGGGGGAAGTGCGGGGGAAGAAATATGGGACCCTGAGGTGAAAGGGCAGGGTTCAAGTCCAGACTACAGATCTATTGAAGAGGTTTCAGACAGCCAGGCCTCCACTTGACTTTCCCATCAGCCAGCTCCTGATTCCTCAGCTTCTTTCTACATGCTGCAGCTGACGACTCCTGCGTGAAGCTAATTACCCTATGCTCTGAAACGGAGCAGCCCGGGCCTGGTGGTGCCCACTGCAGTGCTCAGCTGCTGAGGAGAGTCCCTTGTCCCATCTTGTAGTCTCTCTGGCAGAGCCAGGAGGAGAAGGAGCAAAGATGGGGAGCAGTGGGTGTCCCCTCCTGCAGACCTTATACTTCAGGAGAGGAGGCTGTATGTAATCGTGGGCCCTGCCAGCAGCACGAAGAAAGTGCATAAATAATCTTATTTGTTATGCATTATTAAAAATTCAGAAAGATTTCAAATTCAAGTGATAATCTGATCATCCTGAGGGATAGGTTTCTATTTAATAGCCAGGTGTTTTACCTATTCATTTATGATGGAAAATATTATAATGAAGTAATAAACCTTAGCACCAAAATGTTAATCAGATATATGTGGTCGACAAACCCCTTGAAATCGCAGACCCCTTCTGCTGTCCCAAGCTGTCTTTATTGGTAACCTCATGATTTAAGATAATTTAGGTTTTGGGACTATGCCCGTGGACCTCAGGGCACAGTTGTTAATAATGGAAAGCTTATTTGACTGCATTATTCTCCTCCTGCATTTCTTATCTGGTCCGCTGTGAAGTTTTTATAATATCATGTGTGATTTCTTTGTTTCCCATTCTGGAAGGAGCCGAATTCTGGAAATGGTTGAGGCTGTGGCAAATGTGATACAAAAGGGTGGAGGAATTGCAGATAGTGAGAAGTTGTAGAAAGGATCTTGGGCAACTTTAAAAATTCACAGAGTATTTTTGTTTTACTACAAAGCAGGGATTTGGCTACTCTGCCATGCTGAATTCCAGCTCTCCATCCCTATCCTCGCCTAAGGACAGTCTCCCTCCAGTCTTTGCATGCAAACCCCACCAAATTCAGGTGATAGCAACAGACAGGTGTCTCACTGTCCTCCTCCGTGATTAGAAATGAGTGAACTTGTTATAAGTGTCTCACTCCCAGTTTATGGAGCCAGACACAGTGCTGTCACCCACACGCTGCAGCAGGGCTGTGCAACGGGAGAGTGAAGCCTACGCTGTGCCGCACCAGAACGCGGCATCTCCTGCTGCAGGGACGAGCACTAAATACCAGACCTCGCTAAATCCCGTCATTTGGAAGTGATCAGTGGAGCCGTATTCTGTATTCACAGCGAGGGCTTTATCTCACTAAGAGAGCTGTGATGTCACCACATTAAGCTAAAATAACCACTGAACACGAGAGCAAGAGGGATGGGGTGGGGGGAGGTTGGATGGNCATACACTCGGCCAGGGTGTCAGAGGGCGTGAGTGCATTTTTCATTTCTTAGCCTTTGTGTGGTCTGACAAATAAATAGGCTTCTGTCTGTATGTTCATGTGTTTGGCTAACTGTGCTGCGGGGCTTTATCTTGTATGTGAGCAGGCATTAACACACAAACTCACGCGCACGTGAATAGATGTAATGTAAATAGTTCCCTGATGCATGGGGGACACATTAAAAATAGTGTCAACTGCCTACCTGGCAGTGCCCGCTGATATTTCCACCCTTCCTGAATATACAGGAACTGGATTCTGCTGGGAGGGAAGGACTGGGATGGGAGGGGAGGAATCATTCTTTTCTGGCATCTCTCATTCATGTTGGCCTTTGCTTTATGTCATGCCGGCGGATGCATCACGCTTGTGATGCTGCTGCTGCCGTTCCAGCAGCGATCCCACCTTCGCTTGCAGGGCTTTGCAGAAAGAGCATCAGTAGATCTTTGGTATACAGGTACCCAAAAAGTGAATCCAAACCAGTTCTGCTGCATTCAGCTACAGAAATACTGTGTGTGCGCATGTGGGATTGCTCCGTGTGTGGGTGAGCTCTGCCTGTTTGCAGTGTGCGTTGTATCTCCGTAGCGAGCATGTGGTCCCTGCAGGCAGCATGTCTGTGGATCACGTATGTGCACCCACACATAGTACATGTGCTACTGAGTATATGTAGATCTTTACAATAGTGCCAACTGCTCTGCCTTCACCATAACTCACCCTAGATCCAAGCTGCTCTCTGAGGAGGCAAATTCTGAAAGAGCAGCAATGTTTCAGTGGGACACAGGCAGTGCTAACACAGAAGAGCTTGCCTTGAAACCATGTAGAGAGGGAAAAATTAAGTATCCTTGGAGATGTGATCTCCCTGAGGATGGTAGAAATTGTCCCAGAAAACAAAGCAATGAAGAGAGTCTTTGATTAGGAGAAAGAACAAGAGGCAAGAAGAGTCACTCAAGGTTCCCCCAGCAGCCTGCTCTAAGTAAAAGGATGCCTGCCCTGGGGTTACCAGAGGTCTGGTCCCTGTGACGCAGGTCTCTTTTCTGTCCCTCATTATTCACACAGGCACCTACCTAAACCGTGTTCTTTCCACTCTATTTCCAAGGAGGTGCAATTTATGGATGTGAAGAGGAGTCTTCCTAGGAAGGGCCAAAAATGCAGTAATTTCAGAATGGAAGAGCATCAAACAGTATTACCAGCTCAAACTCATAAACCCTGCATCATAAAAAGGGTTTAGGGCTAATGTAACCCTCATATGTGATAGACGTTTTCCCAGGGACAGTAACCATAGAGATACAGGACTGGAAAATGAGCTGAAGGAAAAGTTTTCCTGTTTCTGCCTAAATTATTCAAAGGAATTACAATAATTTCCAAGGAAATACCAAGAATTTGCACAGGAAAATTCCTAGTGGTCTCTCTTGGGGAAGAGGGAATCACCATTGTGCAGGGCTGGATTGTGCTTTTGTACCTTGTGGTTACCTGTGAGATGGATAAAGGCTGCCCGGCTGGTGGGTAATGGGTGTTGCGGCTGGTTTTGTTTGTGTAAAGGGATCTCAACTGCCACGTGGTGACTAGGTGCGCACACAGGTGTGCGTACAGGTGTATGTACAGGAGTGTGTATGGGTGTGCATGCAGCTCTGTGTGAGGCAGCTGTAGCATGAGAAGTGTCCCCACATGCTGGAACTGCCTCCCCCGGCAATGCCACTCACCTGCACAAATACAGCCAGCTGGAGCTGTCTGGGTCCTGTGGGAAGAGTTGTGTTTTCCACACCCTTTGTGCAGCACGTGCTTGGCTTCCACAGGGGAATGTGAGTCACGAGTGGAGTTTGGCCATCATCAGTGTTGCTGAGAAGTGTCTCGCGTGGCCAAGTTTTGTGTTACTGGTAGCCACATCCTTTTTTGTCTGTGTGTTAACTGCCAAAGGGACTTTTGAAAGATTTAGCGTGATCAAGCAGAAAAGCCCAGCCTGTTTACGCGGTGCCTCCCGCTCCTCGTGGCAGTGCCTGTGTCTCTCTGTACTGTGCAGCATCAAACAAGGTCAGTGATTCTGCTTCTGCCGCTGCCGCCTTTTATTGCCTGTGTTATCGAGGACACCTGTAAAAGCTCCTGCTTTTGATATCGTGACCTATGGCGTTGCTCGCGTGCTGCCTTGTGGTTTAGAGTTTTAAAGAAACAGAGAGGAAACGGGAGAGCGAGCGGTTGCCTTAGGTGATGAACAGCAGTGCAGAGCCAGAGGCCTCAGGAGTGGGAGAAGGGGGGGAGTGGGAAGTGCTCACAGTTTTTATTTTTGTTAGTTACTGATAGTTACCATTTATTGCGGATATGTATTCTATATAATTGTAATGTCTGATGGGCAATGCATTTTATTTATCGCTACATAGTAGTCATTATTCTTAGTTAAAATAGACCCATTAACTGAGAGCTGCCCATTCACGCCCAGGTTCACCAGTATAACATAAGCATTTCTAGTCTTCGCCCTTCTTTTCTGTTAAGCAGCCTTGCCAGAAGGACTCATATTTTGCTCTCTGGACATATTTCTCTCTCCCACGGCCCCTGCCTACGTGCTTGTGTCCATATGTTTATCTCCTGGTGTTGTGCTGTCTCAATTATATTCAGTTACCTTGGGCTGCTTTTCACCTTTCTTCCTCCTCTTGTTTCAGCAGTGCCCTAGGAGCCAAGCTCCCGTTTACCCTCCTACAGCCTCTTAACATTTTGTGTCTTCCTAAAATTATCTGCCTCTTCATCTGCCTGCTTTTGGGTGTGGAACCTGTCCACAAATGCTGATGCTGGGCTGTGCCATGCTGGGACAGCTGGACTGGGTAACCTGGTAACCGGGTAGACCTGGGTTCATTTTTGCAGGTAATCTGGGAAGGCAGGGAGACGGCCTTAGCTGTGCTGGGTATGGATAGGCAGCATGAGCGTTACGGTGAGGCAACCTGGAAAATTCTCTCTCTGGTCTGTAAGCAGCTCGGGACTATCAGGGAAGAAAATTAACATGGAAGAATAGAAGCAGGGTGACAGCACAGGGTTATCTTTTGGTGAGAACATGCTGTTCTAACCTACTCCCCACTTCCAATAAACCTTCCTTTTGTGACAAATTCTAGAAGTTCTTGTTACTGGTTGTTTGGGGGTTTTTCAGAAGGAAGATCAGCCTAAATTATGTTGCTAGAACATAAGTTAAAAGTGTTTGGGTTTAAAAATTAAGTTATTTCAGAGTCTAATTAACATCCCACCTACTAGCGTTCAACTGTTTGGCTACATTCCATCCTTCAGTTTTTGGTGCTTCTCTGTCTAAGTGTCCAACAGATGTTTTAGAAGATTTAAAGATGAAAGCCTTGATTGCAGATTATAAGAAGCAGACAGTAAGAAAAAGTTTGTGTGAAAGCAAGCTTTGCTTTTTATCTGCTGTTGGTTTCGGTTTGTGTAGTAAGAATGAAGGAAAGTTGATGAGTGTAATTATGCCGGTGACACCCTAAGAAAGATGCTGCTCAGATTTAGCTTTTACTATCCTTTCTGATTACTTTTGCTGTAATGTACTGGAATTAGAAAATGGGGGCTCTGAAAATATTAGCAGGTCAAATTGCAGAAGGTTAATAAGATTTGTTGTTGCCCAGCAGCGAGTTCTGAGCACCCTCCTCTGCAGCTGCATTGGGGAGAACTGGCTACTCCCACACCAGGCAGAGCTTCCAGCTCTGCTCTGACAGGCTGGCCAGTGAAGCCAGCAAGATGCCTCAGGATCAGCATGAAGAGGCTGCTGGGTGAAGATCTTATCCAATGCATGAATGGAGCAGAGCCACTCCAGTCTGGAGTACGTAGGTGGGTGTCAGGGAGATTGGAGCTCCTCACAGCATATGGACTGTTTCAGCTGTTTGCCATCTGCTGTAAAGTCCAAGGGTGGTTTGCACCCCAAAACCTTGTAATTAAGAAGGAGATGCTGTCTAAGTAAACATTGTAAAGTAAAGTACAGGAGGCTGTTGTGGCTTCTACTGCTTCACTTCAGCAGCTGGAAGGCATCATGGTATCATGGACTGAACAAACAGTTGAATACCAAGAACTCTTGAATGTAATTTTGCAAGTGTTGAGCTGACTTCATTTAGGTTATCTGAAGCTATGAGTACCAAGAATCTTGGCAAAAGAGATCCTTCTTGTTCAGGCTGATCCTAAGTACACTGTCTTTGTTTAGAGTACTTTTATACCAACTCATAAACGTCAGACAGACCTGTTAGCAGCACCTGAATAGGGTGAAAATTAAGTAGTTGTCCCTTTCTTTCCTGTTCCGTGTTTGAATGGATAAACCAAGCATGGTTTTACATGCTGGAGTCCTGAGTGAATGGACCTGATTTCCAGGTTTTTGTGAGGAAATGTGAGATTGAGGTGGTGTCCAAAGACATTTTCTCCATATAATAAGTACAGATAGTCTTGAGCTGCATCTTTGCTGACAGTGCATCTCTCTTGGTTTAATAGCATCAAATCAGTTCAGCATGGCACAGCAGGTTCGCTATCCCCAGACCAATCGGGACTGTGCGTACAGTGCTGTGTGCTGGGGGTGCATTAATCAGAGGGTGGATTATAGCTTTAGAAAGTCTGACCTTCTTGCAGGTCCTCGGGAGCCCAGTTATTGCTCACAAACAAGAAGAGGCAGAGGCAGGAGCACTGTAAACATACAAGAGTCCAAGAGCATGGTTGGGGAGCAGTGAAACCCTGTGAAATGGTAGATGAGAGAGGAGCGGGTAGAGCACACCGCCAGGGAAGCAAAATGGCAGAAATTCATCTAGTTTGCACTGAGAATAAGCAGGATTATAAAGTGTGGCGGGTAGCTGAAGGAACAGTGCTGGGAGGATTGCAGGCTGTGTGGGCAGCTGGACTATTTACAGCGTTTCCTTGGAGGGGCATCATGGTAGAGTGGTTAGGTCACCGCTGCGGCCGTCAGAGGGGCCTTTATTTCTTAAATATAAAGTTTATATAGCTGGTTAGCTGTGTGGGCCTAATTTATTGTGTTACCATTGTTCACTATTTGCTTATCCTTGCAAGTCAGTTAATCTTCTGCTAGCTATTTCTCCTTCTATAATACTGTATAATATTTGTCTGTCTTTATGGACTGTCTGAAAACCTGAGAGAAGTGTGATAAATGTTCACCGTGGTTTTATTTCCTTTATTATAGAAAACATATAAGTGCCGAGAAGCAAGGTTGCATAGTCCTGTAGTGGGCTTTTGAATTCCACATGGTATGTTCCTTCCCCACAGGCTGTCACTCATGGTGGGGCTCACTCACACTATGGATGGGGACACAGGCATCCAACAGCAGAGTTAGGGGAGAGATGGCATCCAAAAAAGAGCTTGGTGGCACAGGCAGATGGACATCTAGAGTCTCCCCATGGTGCGCTGTTTTACAATCAGTAAAATCATCCCAAACTGGGAGAGGAGAAAGCTGCTAGGTTGCTCTAGATGAGAGGGTGAGAGCTGAGCCAAGGTGTGCTCACCTGAAGGCCACTATTACTGCTGAGCATCCAAGATGCAGAAAAGAAATAATGGAACTGAATTTTTGAAGGGATTCATATTTGTGTTGATTATGGTGCATGTGTGGTCACTGTTCAGAATGCTGTACAGGTGCACATTGACCCCTTCAGCATTTGCTAGAATCACAATATGTGGTTGTTCTCTGCTTACCCTTTGGAGAGGCAATGACAGAGAGAGGTGGGTTTCATCTGCTCATGATCTGGACAAGTGTTCCTTGAACTGAACCTCATCTCTAGTACTGGCAGCACCAGCTACCACCTTGAGTTCAGGGTTTGGGGTGTTTTTTTTCAGATGTCATTGGTGTCTCAAGGCGATAGCCCGTTCTGTAGGCTCGTCGAAAGGAAAGTCCTCTCTGATTGATGGACATACTTAAAAATCATCTGCTTCTTTGATGGTTTTTATACCATCAAAGTGGAGAGGAAAGAAATGTGGTCAGGAATGGCACAAAGGGGGTTTTGGTTTTTAGGAAAACAACTTGCAAAACTAGTAAGCAGGATTTCTTTTTGGGATGGAATTTGTTTGCTTAATGATTCAATGATGGGCCAACGTGTGATGTCGTGATGTCTCTGCCTCCCGAAGATCCTGGCACAAACCTGTAAGCCTTGGGACTCAAGGTTTTTTTTAATTTGCTCTTGAGCTGCACAATTAATTGTGAGTGGTGGTCTCTTGTGCTGCCATGCGGGATAAGTCAATGAGTTATGGCAAGGAGGAAGAAAAGCACAAAACAAAGACTTGAGAGTGACTTCGGGCAAAAGCCCAAGTCATTTAAACAGGGAAAGAAACATTTTTTGTGCCTCTTACTCTCGAATTTCTGCAATAAAGTGGTGGTCAGCTGCTCACGGGAAGGAGCAGGATGGTGAATTTGGGAGGAGCTGCAGTGAGGATCACGGTTCGAGTTTGGACCCTCCTTGCCAGGCACCGATTATTTTTCAGCGCTTCTGTCTAATTAATATAAGGCCTGCTCAGGCAGAGCCGCCCTCATTGGACATGTCACTCGTTAATCATGCGACCCTCCTAGCCTTGGGTAATGACCTTGAAAGAATATATCAGCCCATGATGGCGGGAGTGAGGAATTAAATTGTTTCTCTGAGTGCTTATGGTCATTGCTGACAATTTATATGACACAGCTGCCCTAAGCTGTCCGTGCCGGCCATTGTGCCGCAATCATTTTCCCCGCAGGCAAGAAAGAGGTGGCTGGGCAGGCAGCATCCTGCCCACACGCTGCCCACACTACCCATTCTGCTGCCCATGCTAGGTTGAGGTTGGGTTTGGGGTTGTTTCTCTGTGTGAGGAGGAGGGCTGTGTGACCTGGGAATCCTGGTGAGCAGGAACCCTGGGAAGGCTCTGCTGCAGCCTTTCTCTTCAGGCATGTGCAGTGCTGCCGTCACATTGGGAAAGACATTACTTAGACAGTTGGGAGGATTCCCTAGTTGCGAATTGAGGTCCCTTTCAGGAGGAGCATTCATAAGGTTTGGGATCTGCAAAATCAGTAGGACAGTTTGGATAGGGATGCTATTAGGGTGAGATTCAGGTACAAGCATCAAATAACAGTAGCCGTTATTTTAAGGGAGCAAAATTAGGCAGGTCCTTTAATTATCGTAATAACCCATCTGATACTTCATGTGCATTCATGGGGAATTAAGATGTACGCTTTAAGGTATTTCCATGCAAACATTTGTGTGCTAATATTTGCTTTTTCATATTTTTGTATTTTCCTAAGTGTTAAATGTACTCAGGAAGGTTTTTATTATTTGGAGATAATGAGTAAATGGCTTTCTTAGTTGTTTTATATTGGTATCTGCTTTTAGACTGATGAAATAATTTGTTACAGTTATTCAATCATTATTTATAGAAAACATGTAGCTGAGGCTCTAAACATCAGCTTGTTCTGCTATTGCCATATGGACTGCTTTTATCTAAATATAAACAGTTGATAATTATCACTAGAACTATTGGCTAAAATCACAAAATAGACGAAGAACAAATAACAATCTCATTCTTCATTAACATTTTAAAAATGAAATAGATTTACTTGTTTATGCCTTCAGTAAATTTGGCTCTGTTTTTACAGAACTGTAAATGAACCAGAACATTTGTTTTGTATAATCTATAAAATATTTCATGTGCATATTTGTATTTGTGATCTCAATCTGCTGCATTCTGAGAATGCCAGGATGAGGTGGTGTGTGGCTGTTGGTGTCTGTGTGGGATTGCTCGTGCCTGTGCATGTGGCCAAGGAGCAATAGCTCTCCCGGGGCTCACCCTGGCCCCTGTGGTCTGGCCTCAGCAGAATGCTGTGCAGGTAATAGGAAATCCACTGTGCACCTCATGGTATGAACTAGGGCAGTCAGAGAGAGAGTCTATTTCTGTCCAGAACCCCTCCTGCATGCTGCTGTGGAGATGGGCACTGCTCTGTGCAGCTTGCTGGGGGTTGGGGCACCCTGGTCTTCAAGCAGTGGGTGCTGGGTCACCCCTCCATAATGGTTTGGGTCATCCTTCTCTAAGCGTTTGGGCCGCCCAGCCTGTATGTGTTTGGGTCACTGCTCTGTAAGTGTTTGGGTCACCTATCCAGAAGCGTTTGGGTCACCCCTCTTTCTGTGTCCTGGTTTTGGCCGTCTACTTTATGGAATATCTTTTCGCTTGTTTGTTTGTTTGTAGCATACAATGCCAAGGGCAACAACCGATGGGGGCTACAACAGCTGCTTGGTAAATGCTACTCTTGCCAGACCACCTCTGTTTTTCTTTATCTCAGTCATTGATGCACCCAGACCCATTGGCACATTGGAGATGCCCAGCTTTCTGTTAAGTAGCTGATTTGTGCTGCTGCATTGGACTTCCTCAAATGTTTGTTCAGGAGAGTTTGTCATTTGAGCTGACCTATTAGATACCATGTGTGCTGCTCCGTAAGAAGCTGGTGTAAAGCTTATTAATGAATGTATTAATTGCTTCCATTTCAAGTTCCTTTTAAAAGCATGGCTGTTTCCTTGGGTCTAGTGACTTCTTATTCTTTCAGTTTTCAATTTGTCCCAGTATCTCCCCTCTAGCACTTCAGTGTGTGAACAGGTCACAGCAAAACGTGCGAAGTTGTCACCTCAGTGTTCTGCGTATTTTGAATACTTGAGGCAAAATTACGGCAGCAGCAAGATTTACCTTTAAAAAAAGGACACAAACAGGCAAAATAGGAATAGTGGACATGCTGACTGGGAGAAAATACTCTGAGGGGAGACTGGGCGCTGAGGGTGGGCAAGGGCTGTGCATGTGTCCTCCCTCAGGTGTTTATTACGCGTTATGATACAGTCTGTGATAATGCTTGTGTTTTCTTTCCAGCTCAGCAATGTTTGTTCTCTATCGCCTTAGAAACCTGAATATTGTCTTTTAGTGTGAGAATACTGTGTACGTGCCCAGCAAACAGGGTCTGTAGCACACTCCCAGGGAGGCAGAGACCTGCAGGTCACCTATACAGAATTTACAAACAAAGAGTATCTCCTGATGTACAGACCAAGACTTCAGCTAGGTTTCCTCTGAGTACTAATTCTACTGTGAAGGTGAAGACTGAGCTGGTGGGAGTTTGTTTAATTCCCGCTCGAGACACTCAGTCTGGATATGGCATCGCAGCTCCATGGTGAGGGTGGCTCCATGCAGGAGAAACCAGCTCATGGGCCAGCAGCACTGGAACTCGTGCTAAACAACAGACCGGCCCCGAGTAACCCTTGTGGGGTTCCAAATCCCTTCTGCCTTCATTGGATGGTGCTGCCCTGCCTAGGAGATGGTGCTTTAGTTCCTTACAGAAATAGAGCCCTAAATACCCCCTCAGCGCCAGCACCCAGCAAGACGTTACTGTTCCTTATTGAAATTCCTTTTTTAATCGGCTGAAGGGAGAGCGAGTGCGCTGCAGCCCCCATTCCCCATGCTGCGCTCACCACGCTGACGTCAGCCTTCTCGTGCGGCAAGGATATTTTAAATTTGTTTATCTTGATGATATCAAGTGCTTTGGTTGCTGGCATTCCACATTAGCATGGCAGAGCAGCAAACATGTATATATATATTTATATTTAGCATTTTTTTCTGGTATGTTCAGCTGAAAAGGCTTGGCTTGATTAATATTTTCCGCTGTCCGGTAACCATGGCAATGGGGTCAGCAGATATAATACTTAATTTAATCTTCCAACTGCCTCAGTGTGCATCACCAGTGTCCCGAATAATAGAAAGCCTTTTGCTTCTCTCTCCCTTCCTCCCTCCTTCCCTCTCCTCCCTCCCTCTCTTTCTCCCTCTCCTTCTCGTGCTTCGTATGTTATCTTTGCCAGTGGCTCCCTCATATGACCCAAAAGGAACAAACGGAGGTTTTTTATTTGATGTATGTAGCTTAAAATATAAAAAATAAAAAATTCACAGCCATCCTTCCCAGCCAGCGAGATTTCCCCCCACCACCCACCAGTTCATCCCCCCTCCCCACCGCGCTCCGGCAACCAATCTCCACTGCGTGATGGGGACGTGGGAAGACTCTGAGCGCTCGGCGCGGCACCGGCGCGGCCACGACATGCTCTCTCCAGCCACATGCGCCTGAGTGGATTTTCCTCGCGCCACAAAGCCCGGGCGCCAGGCCGGCGAGGCTGGATGGCCTGCTTTGCTCTCCAGGTGGGTTCAGTGCGCTGCTTTGTCTTCATTTGGCCCAGTTCCTCTCGCTAGCTGCTTAATTTTGCATTTTCAGCTTGATTTTTAGTTTTTCTTAGGTTGTTGGGTTTTCGGAAATTGTAGCTGCCTTTTGTAGCTGCCAACCCTCACTGTTGGGTTGGGTTTGGGGAAGCAGATGACCTGCTTACATGCTCCCAGCCTTAGTCATACTATCAAAAAAAAAGGCATTTCCTTGCTCAAAGGCTTTTTTGCATTGTCCTGTGGCTAATAGTCCTAGCCTGGTGCAGATCAGGTTGGTGCTTTCCTTTTCCCAGCTGCCCCAGTGTCCACATCTTCAGTGAAAAGAGAGAGGAACATTATCAGGCATTAGAGAGTCATTATCCCAGAGATGAATAGGACATTAGGGGGAAGACAACCTTCAAATCTCCATAAACAAAATGCTTCCTTTTTTTTTGTTTGTCAGTTTACATTCTCACCCACCCCTGAATTTAACTGAAAAATACTTGCGCTTTTATTTTTAATACCCCTTTTCTAATAAGGGGTTTGGGAGACAGGAAGATTTTGACCACAGAATGGGTAAACAAGTCAGTTTTTCTTTTCCCTGATCCATGGGAATTAACTGGTGCATTTGCTTGTTGCCTCCAACTCCATTTCTTCAGGCAGATGGACACTGAGAGGCCGTTGAAGTCTCCGCAGAGCTTTTACTCTGATCTTACTCAGCGCCGTTTGTCAAAGCACGTCAGATACGTTGTTTTGACTCGGTTCTTGCCCAGGTGTTGAGTGATGGCTGGAAGGGCTAAAATTTTGAAGGAACTGAAGTTTATCACATCAGCCCAGATCTGAGTTGCTGGCTTGTCAAAATATTTGGTCCCAGGCAGTAATTACTGTGAGGATGTTGGATTCCTTCCCCTTTCTGAAGCATGCTCATCACTTTTTGCCATGGAATCATGACCATGGCAGGAGGACTCTGCTGGAAACAGTTGGAACTTGGCTGTGGCAAACTCCAAGAATTTCACCGAGAAGCTGCCCAAAAGGCTTCAGCCGCCTGTGAACAGTAACAAAAACAATTTGATCCCTCCTCTCTCATGGTCGTCTGAAGTACCAAAATGCTCTGGTGGGTAGCACGTTAATGTTTGGGTGTAGCATGTGTTATCGTTCCTCTTGAGGAGAATCTTCAGTCATTTTGCTTCTGAAAATAAACTCTGCTCATGTTTTCTAATGGATAGAAGGCCTGAGTTAGGAAAGCTGAGACATCCTGCTGGAAGAGGGGATGGGGAGGCAGGATGGGATGCAGCACCTGTATTAGTGCTGTCCCCAGGAGTGGCGAGAGCTAACTTTTGGCTGAGATAGTCACAAAGGCCCGTGTTTGGATTGCAGATGTGAGCAAACAGTAAAACCTGTACGAGACTGCATGTCTTTTCGACAGGAAGCATTGCCAGCAGTGCCCTTAGTGTGTGAGACTTGCAGGTGCTGCTCTTGGTTGAGGGATAATGGAAGGGCTTTTCTGTTCTAGAACCCTGTCTCACCTGGCACTGGGGAGAGTTTGCTGCATCAGAGTTTTGCTGAACCCATGGGGTTTTTGAGTTAGTGTTTCCTAGTGGTGGACTCTAGGCTTGATTGAATCCAATATATGTATTCTTTCCTGCAGTAAGTACGTCTCTGCATTGTTCCAAAGTATCCCATAAATCCCACTAGTGCTTCCACCTTTTCTTTAAACCTCAAAGTGTAATGAGCAGAAACACAAGTGTCTGCATAGTCTTTAGTAATTATTGGGATGGGTCTCCAGATTTGACTTCACATATTTGAATTCTATAGTTCAAAGTTTTTCTTCTTTTAATATTTTTCAAAGTGCTTCCAGAAGTAGCTTTTTGTCCCATAAATCTATGACATAACAAATAAACATACTGTCATTCTGAAAAATTCTTCATCTTAACGATATTTCTCAAGGAAATTGGTAAAGGGGAGAAGAGAGTGGTTAAGACACTAGAACAGGCTGCCCAGGGAGGTGGTGGAGTCACCATCCCTGGAGGTGTTTAAGAAACAAGATAGAGCACTTGAGGCCATGGTCTAGGGGTTAGGGAGATGATGGGATGAGGGCTGGCCTTGATGCTCCTGGAGGTCCTTTCCAGCGATGGTGATTCTAGGGTTCTAACACAGACTTTTACTAGTCAGAAATTCAGCTCTTGGCCTCTGTGACAAAGATCTGAGTCACCGAGTCACTTCACTGGTGTGAAGTTCCCTCTGCCAGCCTTGTCACCCTGCACAGGACCACATTAAATACCTTCTATCACATAGATCTACTGATGTGGAGTTTGCTGTCACATGCACTACAAGTGTATAAATACAAGAGCTCTCCCTCTCATGTGTATTTATGGCACAGCATTAAAATATTACATGTGCTGAAACTATAGGAGGAAAACCTGGAAAATAAATGAGCATCCTTTTGGATTTGCAGGATTCCTGCCAATCACTTGCTATTTGATCTAACGAGAACAACAAAAATGAAGATAAGAATAAAAGCTAACCCAAAAGCAATAACAAACATAATGCATGCTACAGTGCTGCAAAAACTACCGATAGTTTAAAAATGTGTTTACCATAAACAAATACTCTTGCTGCCTTCTCTTGAATAAACATCTCGTTCCTTCTCTCCTCTTTCTCTTCTATGATCCCTTCATATAGTCTGCTCTTGTGATGTCTGACTTGCTGTACCGCTGAAATCAATGGGAGTTTCACAAGAAATAAGGTCAGGAAAGTGTTTATGGAAAGAGGCTCTTATGTGCTTGCATGGTGCTAAGACCACCCCCACGCCCCCACCTCCGTCCCAACCCCTCACCCATGAGCTTGAGTATAGGTCTGCGTGTCAGTGCTAGGGCTGGGGACATTTGAAAACAACAGTAAAAATTTGTTAGAGAAGGAAATGTTGTTGTGGTAGATGTACTGAGGCTTTACAACTAAACCCCCAAATTATAAACTAAAGGAAAAAATCTTGAAAATCCTGTGAGCAATGCTGCTGAATGCTCCTCTGCCTTCTGTGGAGGAACTGATGTTGTAGGGGTTTGATAGGTTTGGAAAGACTTTCTTGCAACTCAGGTTTGGGGGTGGTGGTGGTTCTATTCCTTTTTATTGTTTGGTTGAAGTAAGTAAGTTTTAGATGGTATGATTAGGGGTCTGAAAAAGCATCTTCATTACTGGCAGTGACTGGAAAACTTGCACTACCTGAGCTTGTTGCAGTGTGGAGCACAGAAGGGATTCAAAGGGGAAGATGCCCTTGACTGGCAGCATTGGGAATTACGTATCTGGAGAAGAGCTGGCCCATAGGGTTTGCGCTCTTTTTTTTCTGTGTAAAGGCATGGAAAACGGTGTTGAAGGAGACCTTGGGAGAGCATTTATTCCCTATTTTTATCTGAGATAGAATCTGTTCTATCAAAGCCATCTCTGGGTACTCATGTAGCACTTTATTACAATAAATAGCAACAGTTTTTGCTAAGTTGAAGTTTACTGACAGTTCACAGATTTTACACTTCAGGCAGGATATTTAAATGACTTAACAAAGTAAATCAGCACATAGCTGGTGTGGAATAGTGGATTTTTTTCCTCTGTTTGAAGCAGAGCACAGAAGCAGCGATGTGCCTAGGGCACAGAGCAAGGCCACAGAGTCGGTGTTTTCCCTGCACAGCACCAGGGACAGAAGCTGAGTCACTGTTCACGGACACCTTCCTGTTGCAAATAAGGTCAGCCTGCAAGAGATCTTAGAAAGGCTGTGCCCTTGGATACTCCATCTCTGAGTTTAGCAATTTGAAATAATAATCCCAAATATGAGTAAAATTTGAGTTAATAATCCCCAATAACACAATCATCTCCAAAATCATAGATATTCTCTGAAATTCTTGGCTATGTTGAAGGCAAATAACATGGTAGTGGGACCTCCACATCAGCGACAATTGTCATTCCAGTGCCAGAGAGGACCATGGCTTAAACCAAGCTAACAGTCTGCATGCTGTGACATGTGCCTGTGTGCACTGCCCACGCCTGTATTTTAACTTGTGATTCTGCTCCTGTTTGCTTTCGCTGCTACAGGCATCTCAGGCACATGAATTGCTCCTCTCTCACCCTTGTTCCTCATCTGTGGGTTCCACTGGGGTGGAACATCCCAGCACACACAGTCCCATCTGTGGGACTGACAGTGCCAAGCTAGGGATGATCTTGGCTTCCACCAGCTTTGTCTGTAGATCGTTTGCACTGGTGTCCCATCAGCAGCCCCATACATGTCTCACCGTTGCTCACTTTCCTTTATCTCATGTGTACATGTGTAAACTTTCTTCATTTCTCACCAGGTACCTGTAGGTCTTTAAGCTGTGGTGCAGCCTGTGATTTGGTCACTCTACATTCTAACCAAAGGCACCTCAGAAAGGCCCTTGGGGAGGAGTCTGGATTAGAGGAGTTTGGGTATTGCAGATTCACGCTGTGCTGTCTTTGGGGGCATCAGCAGTGGGGTGAAACATCTGGAGGAACAGTGCTTTTGTCTTGTGGTTGTGTGCCGTGAGTGCAGACCCCTTGTTCCAGCTTGTCTGTCAGCTGAGTGCAGGGCTGTGCCTTAACGTTTAGGGGTTGTGGATGTCGCATAAATCGTTGAGGTGTGCTTGCTGCCTGACAGTCTGCAAATCCCGAGCTGACATATAACAGCTTACCTGGGAATTTTTCAGAGGTTTTACTCTTAATGCTTGCAGAGATGGTGATAAATAGTTACTACATGACCAATTAACAGATGATGACAAATGGATCATCTTTTGCTCATGGGTGCTTAATGAAAACAGAAAAATCCCCTATGAGGAGGAGCTGTGGTATATGACAAGAGCTGGGTCCTGTCCATAGTGCAGGAGGCAAGGCTGGGGTCTTACAGGGAAATGCCCTAAGTAAAGAAGTTCTGCACTGAACACGACATCCCCATGATACCTTAGCAATTCACTGGCACTCCAAGGCCCATTTTGTTCAGCACTTTGTGAATACAAAGATAATTCTTGCTCTGAAGAGTTTGTGTTCTATTTGGGAAACAAAAAAAAGTTAAAGAAAGAAAAGCTGTTACTGTACTGGAGAAGCTTGTTTATTGCTCAGTGTTGTTTATTGCTTATAGTTGTCCTGTTATTTGCAGAACCTTTCGTTTAGCAGGAGCCACTTCTTTCTTTTTTCATGAATAGAGATTTTGTTTTAGATAACGTCTTCTACCTTTTTCTGATTTTTAGTTAAACTTCACCTTAGCGTGGGTGATTTTGGTTTCTTTGCCGTTCAGTTTGGACTCCTTGACTTTTTGCTGCTTCTAATTACTGGACTGTATCCTCCGCTTGGAGCTCAAGCAGTAAGGAAAAAATACATGAGGGAAGGACCAGGAAAAGGGGGGAAAAAACTAATGAACGCAGCAGAATTGAATCTGACTGGTGTGAGGGAGTCAGTACAAGCTGAATGACAAGATCTGGAGGTTTCATGGTCAAAGTTTGTCCAGAGGACAGGTGGGAATAGCTCACATGTACCTGGGCGATGCCTGTCCATCATCTCCTCTGGGCAGTGTGTTCCTATGAAGGATGGTCCACTTAAAAGCAGCACTTCTTTTGTGTCTGTGCATTTCTTTTTCCAGCCACATCTCCATTAACTGAGAGAACCCTTGGAGGCAGCCCCTCCATCCTTCAGACATTTGCTTTACGTAAACCAGCTAGCAAACCGCTCTGTTAGTATTGATGTAGACATTACCACAAATCGCCACTTAGGGACCTGAAAGAATTGACTAACTGGTTTCAGATCCAATACACATAACTTGATCAGACGCAAACTTTAAGTACACTTGCAGTCGTGCCAACTGCACCGACGGGGAAGTGACTCTTCTGCCGGCTATTTAAAGAGGCCCTGAGGGGAAACCATGAAAAAATAAAGATCTGGGGTTAAGACTTTTGCTATAGTGGTTTTACGATGAAGAGTTAGTCTGGGCATGAAAAATTAAAACCTGACTGTTCTTTGTGAGACTTGACTTATAATTTTTTTTTATATATATTAAACTTGCCAATTCAGGTTTTACAGCCATCACAATGACTGTGTTGGTTTTATTTATATTGAAAGTCCTGGATGCTCTCCTGGCATTTACAGTCACTTTAAAGGGACACTTTCACGCTGCCAGCCTGGAGGAGTTGGGCAGAAAAAAAATGGCACTAGGTATGGAACTGAAAGCAAGGTGTCCCCCATCAAGGGCAAAACCTCAAACATTGATAAGTGCCAACACAATAAGGACTTCTCCTGGAGTGTGGATTTTTGAGCTTCCACTTCTAGGAGACATCTGTCTATGATCTGAAAAGTTGACATGTGTCGTATTGGCATGGGATTATGTACAAATGCTACGTGCTTTCCTAAAGCTTTCTTCTACCTTATTGAGCCAGGAGGACTTTGAGTTGTCTGGTTCCACATGTGCATTCACCACAAGAGGAGGACCAGCTCAGCCCCTGCGTCACACCCTGGTTTCCATAGGAAGGAAATCTGTGTGGATGGGCTGTACCAGGAACACCCCTCTGAGCAGCTGCCCAGAATGAACAATGGGCACATCAGGACTGTGCAGGGTCCTCAGTGCAGCCATTCCATACGTACATCCCAAAATATCCTACATGGCTCCACCACGTGTTGTGGGGTTGCCCAGTGCTCTAAACTAATTGTGTTGCTTCTTCTGACAAATCTGGGAGTAGAGGCGTGGGACAATACCCTCTCTGCAGGCTGCAAACCCCCGGAGATGTTCCTGCCTGCCTGCCTGGTGCAGCCAGACCTTCATTCCTTCTCCTCAAAGGGTGCTGTAAAAACCAGGCTATGGGGAGGGGTTTTGTATACTAGCAGGTTAGAAGATAAGCTTTGGCAATATGAGAGCTGAATTGTCTTGTGGTCTGTAGAGACTTTTTAGTCTATATAAAAACCAAAGGATTGCTTAAGAGGGGGGATTCTCAGCTCTTCCTTTCAGTAGAAGTTTTTTTCTGGGAAATTATCACTTTTTACAGCAAGCAAAGGCACTTCACAACCTCAAGTCAGAGCTTTAAAACCTGGTGGGGCTTTCTTTGCCCACCTTCGTGGTCAGCATGTCTGGAAGTGCTACTGTGAATTTCTCCACTGATAACATTCTAAATTTAAATTTAACCTAAATTTTATGAAATTCAAATAAGTATTAAAAATAGTCTTGTTTACTTACCTTTGTGCTTTGTTCAGTTTTGTCCTTCAAATCAGTATCAGGAGCAAGTCAGTCTATAAAAGGCCTGCTGGACCATGGAGGGCTTCCTTCACTAGCCACCCTACTTCATCTGTCTTTTCTTCTAGATTTTTTCCATTGTAGTCAAACACTGGGGGTTTTTTTTCTGCCTGTACTTCTGTTTATTCTGTCCCTTAAACTGCAATCAGAAATTTAATTAATTCTTTCTCTCGGTAATTGCTCTCCCCTCCTAAACCATAGATAAATTTTAAAACAAGAGTATTGCTTAGAATTAGCACCTGGGAAGTAGTAGAAATCAGCCTTTATACGTTGTGTGGTTCAGCCCTTATGATGGCACCCTGCTTTAATCTTTGTAGTGAACTAGTAAGAACCCAGGAAAAGAGGATTTTTTGTCTTACTCAGATGTGATCACAAAGTTTACAGGCACACATCCAAAAGCAAAGGACAGTTCCTAATTTTCCTTGCCAGTGTTTTTTTCTTCTAAAACTCATGGTTTTTGTAGGGATGCTCCCAGGACAGCTGCTGGGGAGTCACCTGAACCTGGCCGACTGCGCGCGTAGGTCTGATCTCACTGCTGTGCCACTAGGGCACCCTCAATCTCAAGCCAGGAAAGTTGATGGAGATGGCGGGCACTGTTCTTAGGGGGAGTTAAGAGACAAAAGCATTTAATGTTTTTGGCATTGACTTGTGGTGTCACAGCTGAGAGCTCCACTCGGGAAGTTGACAGTTGTGAATTTTTTAGTAGATCGTAACAATCAAATGGGATTGTGCATGCTAAGATTGAGAAATATGGGTTGATCAAAGGAGGTGGGAAGAGTGAAAGACAAATTCAAATCATTAGTGGAAAATGTAGCCTCTTGCACAGCAAAGTTGGGTGATTCATGGAACAAATCTGTATTTAGCTGCGCGAATCAAAGTTAGAGAGAAAAAACTTAGCCGGCGCTCTGCGTCCTATTTTGTCCTATGCAAATAAGAGTACCAGCAAAGTTGGGGTTTTTCTTCTTCCTAATTCTGATTCACGCAGCTAAAAGCGGCGAATTGCGGAGGCAGCATTGTCTAACTGGATGCGGTGTCTGGTCGTGAGGCTTCTGCTTAGGGAATTTGCAACTGATGTTGCTGTCCCATATTTAGTATTCCCCAGAACTTGATATTGCTCTGCAAAGCCCAGGAGGCTCCGGCGGAGCACCGAGGCCTGTTTTCTTATTACTAAACAGAGAGATATTAACAACACAATGTAGAAATAAAAAAAAAAAAGAAAAGCAAAGCAAAGACGGCCGCCTGCTCTTTTCTTCTCGGTATTATTATTTGTGACAAAGCCTTTGGTCCATTTTTCTTCATAATTTGCAGGACTCCTAATGGGAACAGCACCTCCCAATTACCATGGTTGCCAAAGGCTAATTTGGTTACCCTCAGGATCCACAATAGAGAAACTGTGTCGGCCCTTTGTAGATATTTGCATACTATACATACCGGGAATGTAAAACAGCTGCCTGGGCCCTATTCCACTATCATGGCAATTATGGGTCATTAGCTTTTTCTTTTCCACACCTCCCCCCCACCCCTTTCTTCCTCTTCTTTCCTTGTTCTCATCTTCTAAACTCTGCCAGGCAGCAGAAGCAGCTGATGTTTGTGCAGGGAGCAGCGGCAGCACGACGGGAGGAACCGCCTTGTCCTATTCAAGGGTTGGGGGCTGACAAACCGCCGCCCGAGCGGCGTGAGCTCTGGCCTCCTTTATCCCGCGATCACGCTCTTTCTTCTCGGTTGTTCTTTGCGGGCGCCCTCCCCAGCAGCATTTGCATGCAGGCCGCGTGTGCCGCTGCACGTGTGTGCCCCTGCACGCGTGTGCGCTTTGTGCTCTTCGCCGGGAAGGCTGCAGCGGGCGACTCCCGCGACGGCAACAGCCGCGGCACCGGTTGTGAGCAGAAGCATGTGCTCCCCCGTGCCCATTATGTTCCCATCAGACACCCCCTGTCAACACCAAGCTCCTCGGGGGAAACCTCCCGATACTTCTGAAACTTTTGCGGGCTCCCAGGGGCCCGGAAATTAAAGAAGGGGACAAAAGGGAACTCTATCTTAATCCGTTTGGTATTCAATTTGTTAAATGGCCAGAGCCTTTTAATAGTTTATCTCCCTTTTGTTCTGAGCAGCATTTACAGTCTCCGTGTAGTTTACAAGGAAGTGATGGTTTTGCATATACATTAATTTTTTTATGAACTGCTAATTTTATTGACAATAAGGACAGATTGAAAGACCCAAAGCTTTTGTGTTGTTTTGTTAAAGCAAATAAGTAAAGCACAAATGTAAATTACATCTCCAGGTTCACATTAGAGGTTTGCAAATAATACTGAGCTAATGGTTATTGCTAAGGAAAATAGCACTGGGATCAATATTCTATACAGTAGAACGCAATACCTCTCTCTCTTTTAATCACCTCATTGCAGAAATGGCATTGAAATTTGAAATCTCATTTTCTCCATTTGTACAAATTGAACATAAATCATTGTGAGTGAGGGGAGGTTTCGGGCAACTTCACTCTTTGTGGGATTGCATTACTAATTAGTGCTGGAGGGAAACGGGGATATAGATAGGGCTCAACCGGACTCTGCAAATGCTTGCAGATGGTTCTGTAAATAAAGAACCAGGGGGAAATAAAGGTGGTTTTCATCCTTTTCTGCATCGGGCTCTTCTGAGCAAAGAAAGCACTTGCGATACTTGTTTCTTACTGCCATTAAAAATGGATAAATAATTAAGAACAAAATGCTGACATCGTTTTTGGTGGTGGTGAGTGTACCTGGGGCTGTACAAAACACAAAATCAATCTCTAGCTGTTTACCAAGGAGCTTGCTTTGAGGGTGAGTCTTGCGATGCTTGAAGTGTCGTATCCCATTTCGTGTTGCATTGGTGGGGGGGGGTGGGGGTGGCTGTTGATTGCAGGGTGTGCAGAATTAAGGGCAGGTCTCAAAATAGTGTTGCTCCTGCTGGTTAGAAAAAAACCCAACCCTAGTCTGCTCTTCCGCTGTCTCTAATTTGCTTAAATAATGTTTATGAGGGAAATACCTACGGAAAAAGCTTTGCTGATGATAACTTTAAACCTTTTTTCCTGTGGGGCAAGTGAGATTTTCTGAAACGTGGCTGGCAGCGTGTGTCGTGTGTGTGCTCCTTCGGCAGCTCAGCTTATCCCGAATGATCCAGGACATCAAAAACATTCAGATAAAGGTGGTGGCTATTGGGTAAGTGATACAGGCTGAGAGATAGAACAGATTTGGATTAAAAGGTTGAGATAAACAGGGTTTTATTTGTCTGTGTGAAGAGGATACTACTGCAAGTATTATGGAAGGAGGAGTCTGAGTGACTGGGAGAGGTTCACGCAGAGTGGGTGGGTTCCAAGCGTCGCCCCACGGATAAAAACTATTTTAAATTATTCACTATCAGTCCCAGAGATTTATCACTACACCTATATTTTTCCATCATCTTTGTGCTTTTTAAACCACTACAATAGGGGATAAATAGGTAACTTTATGGGAGAAACTGTTATTAAGGCTCATTATACAAATTTGTTCTTGTCGATTTCAATAGCTGAAAGCGAAGAAAATAAAATAGCCTGGAAAGTGAAGAACAAACACTGAGCTGGCAGTGCTGCAGGGAGAAAAATAACTCAAATAACTTCAGAAAGTTGGGACAGCAATCTCAGACTCAAACCAAGGGGTGGTTCAGGTCTGGACTCTTCAGATTGCTCCTGAGTTGTGTCTTGTGGCACACAAACCATGCTAGAAATGGCAGGAGTCTCTGGAAAGCAATGGGCAACACAAAAGGTGAAGCAGCCTCCCTCTTCTTCATTAATAGATGTTTGTGAATGAATCGCTGGTGTTCCAGAGCTGCTGCCGTGCCGCTCTCAAGAGCCACTTGCTCTGGACCCAGAAGATACTGTATTGTTTGTTCTGCTGTTTTACCCATGTAGCTCAGAGCAAGAAGTAGTTGGGGGTAGAAAGAGTGAAATGTTGGGTTTTATTTATCTATATAAATATATATATATTATATATACCTATACACACACACACACACACACACACATATATATATAGGCAGAATGTCCAGTCCTGTGTTTAATTAATGCCATCATGTGTGGTGCACTGAAAAAACAGAAAAATAGGTACATTTAGAGGACAAAAGGAGTTTTACTTACTTATGGGAAATGGACTCAAGGGTGGGCAAGGAAAAAATCTGGAGTAAAGAAAATTCTTGTTAAATGTCTTGCTTCAAAACTGTTGGACTTTGAGTTTAGCCAGCTGACTGTCAATGCTGGAGCAGTGGGAAAATGAGTTGTTTAGCAAGTAATTATGCAGAGACATTTTTTTATTTATTATGTGGTTTACTGAGAGATTTGCAGTCTTGCACAGCTTAGTTTGAAAAAGCAAAAATAATTTTTAAACAGTAGCAGCCCCAGAATCTCGCTGATTTCCAAAGGATCAGTTGTGGGCAAAAGATTCTTTAAACTGATCCCTAGAAGTTGGAAGAACTGGTTTGCTCAAGACCCCTGTGGAGAAAATTACATGGAAGGGATGTGCTTTGCCTTGCCCAAGTCTCGGTTCCTTGGGGTGCTGTTACCAGCTGATCACTGGCAGGAGCGGCCAGGCCAGGCCAGGCCACACCATGGCTATGAGGGAGGGAGATCACAGCTAAATGAGGCAGGAGGGTCGTGCTCCAGGAGTAGGTATTTTTCTTCTGAATTTATCATCTCATGCTCTACAATATAAACATTTATAAATTAAATAAATTAATAAATAAGTGCGTGCATAAACAGCTGATAAATAGCAGTGCACACATATACATAGCGGGAGTGCTTGCACGCCTGGTATAGATGATGCACCAGTATCTCCTGATACTGCAGAGTGGTTGAAAAAGTATTGTGAATTATCTGCTCCTCATATTGATGGGATATTTCTGGAGCATAAAGATAATAATTAAAGTGTCACTTTTGCTACTTGCATTCCTTATGAAGATCTGCTCAATATTTTATAAGTTGCATTTAGCTTCACTGGTGCCAGTGGAGAGAACTCATTTTGTGAGAAGACTAGACGAGTAGCTACTGCATTTTCTAAAGCAGCTCCTGGTGCACGTAGGCTCCAGGAGTCCTGGCTGACACGTGCCTTGACTGCTCCGTGCCTTTGTGTAAACAAGAAGTGTGTAGATAAAGACTACTATCTCTTTATATAGGAGTTGATGTCCTGATTTATGTGACCATGCTGTAAGTTGAGGAGAAATCTAGAAGCTTTTGTAGCTCTATAGGGCAGCTGCACATCTTCTGTGGAATAAACGTAGTAGGACCCTGCAAGCTTCAGGCCAAATGTCACGTGCATGAAGTGGTTGTGCAGACTCATTCTCATGTTCTGTTGTCAGGGTGGGCCTGAGAGGACAATCATTGGCCTTCGGATGATGTCAAAGATGTAGACTAAAAGGATATCCCTCTCCGCATCATGCCCCAGAGTGGGATCTCTCCCCAGGATGTTTCAGAGCCTGAATAAAGAGAGTTTCTCTCTGGAATAGTCAAAGCAAGCGATGCTCCGGATAAACCGAGCGTCAACTCAGAGTACGTGCCCAGTGGTGTCCTGGCCAGAAGAAGGATAGGTCCAGGACAAGAATGGACTGAAGGGAGATAGAGACCCTTAACTAGCACTTGTCTAATGGGAAAGATGCTCACACAGTGTGATGTGTGTAACAGTGCTTGGACATAACGAACAAATAGACTTTCAAGCTACATCAATTCCCTGGTCCACTGCAGTTAATGGACATGGTGTGGGGAAAGGGCAGAGTGTTGTGCTGCATTGGGAGTGCTTGATCTGCTTCATACTAGAGCACTTGGGTGTTCTGAAGCCACCTACAAAGAGAGGTGTTTGATCAGCCCATAATCCAGGTCATCTCACTTGCCCCACAAGAACTTCATGTTTGTGGTGAAAGAGGCATTTACAAACCTACAGAGCCCTGAAGGAGAGAATTATTGTATGAGTAATAATAAGCACTTAAATAGCACTTGACAACTTGATTGATATAAACATTAACAGATTAACTCCTACAGGACCTAGTGATGGATATGTGTTTCCCTGTATTGCAGTTGGAGAAACTGAGGTGTAGAGGTAGATTAATTTACTTGCTGACCCACAGTGTGTTGCCAGCAAAGGCAGAATTAGAATTCTAGACTTCTTAATGACCAATTAGCAGAATTATAAAGCAAAAGAGCAGTAGCTCTGATAGCAACCTCTAGGATCAGTATGAGAGACCACCGTATAACCTCAAGATATCATTTGTAAGTAGTCATTTTAGTCAAGAGTTCATTATTGTATGTAGAAATTAGGATTATTTTTATCATGTATTTTGTCTTGTGTTTATCCACTCATCTAGTTCATGTGCACAGATTCCGACTTTACAGATATTTATCTATATTTATGTGTGTGCGTATACGGTGTTAGCCATACAGCCATAAAATACAGCCATCCATAAACTAACACAGAAATATGACTCCCTCTACTTATTGGACTGCACTTTTTGGTATGTACATTAAATATGCGTCTGTTTTACTACCTGGAGAACGCAAAATGAGAGAAATCCAGCTATTTGCCTATTACTCTTTTGACTGAAAAATCGTGTGTGTTTATAGTTTAGATAGATACACAGTTGGTGCTGGGATGCAGGAGGGTAAAAGTGTTATTGATGAGCTCGAGATGACGGCAATGCTTACAAGTAGTGAAGCCCTGCATGACTTATGTGGCTCATCCCAGACTAATGCCAATAAATTGTGTCACGCCATGTCTCGGTGTATTTTGTGTACGCTACATATTTTACAGGCAAACTGTTTCAGAAGGATGTTAAAGACTTCTTAAGAAATTATTGGTACCATTTGTCATAGACTTCTTCACGTGAAGGCAGACTGCCAGTTGCCAGGACTGCGAGTCTATGGCAGCAGAGAAACGCTACACAAAGATTATTTTAGTGAACTTCACTTGCACAAAGTGTTATTGTTTTGTGTCTCTTGAAAGTTTCCCGGGCATAGAGGGCTCTACTCATGGGAAGGCTGTAAAACTCAAAATCGTTACTCGATTTTTAGTGAGCTGCAAAAATCCTTGGTCACCAGCATCTCATCACCAGTGACCGAGTGCTGGTCAGTGCTACGCTCCACAGTTGTGCTTTGTGGGTAAGGTGATTTCCATTTGAAGACAAACTCCTCTGACCATGTTATTTATTTTTCAAACACAAATGCTGACTTTGCAGAGCAGAAGTTTGGAAGGTTTGAAGTCAAGTGGACAGAGCAGACAGTTAAAAAGCACACTTTCTCAATGGCATGCCCATCTGCACACCAGATCCCTCTGATGGCAAGTAGTGGTACCTGGGACTTGATTGGTGGCATAGAAAACAGCCCATTAGGTGTCAGCAGGTTTGGAAAGAAGAGTTATACATTAGTTGATGAAAGAAAATCCTAATTTTCCAGGGATCTGACCTTGCCTTTGGACTGCAACGTTCATAGAGAGTTGAACTTTAAATACCTAACACTTAGATGTGTGAAAAGGTGTCTTTGATGTTACTTCCTTCTGTGTACTTCAAAAATCTTGCGTAGCCGAATGGTGCAGCTGAAGTTTGGATGCTGCATCTGTTTTGCTTTGCTTTGCAGAGACATTTTTCTGCTGTGTTGTGCTGGGTGGGTCTGTCAGCAATCCTGTGCTCCTGTGGGCTCACTTGGAGTGACAGGCACTTCTTGCCTCTCCAAGTCAGTCTCAGGCAATCTGAAGCTGATCTCCCTGGTGCCATGGTAGTTAGATAGGAGCTTTAGAAGAGAACTTTGCATAATGACAAATTTGAGAAACTTTATCATAACTATGGTTATTTAAAAATACTAAGTAGAAAAAAATTGTAGGGTTTCCTTAAATTGATATATTTTAAAAATAATTTTACCTGAATGTAAGTAGTTCACAAGAGACAGGAACCAGTGCGGTATGGTATTAAGGTTCTGGCACCAGTCATGAGAGAACAGAAAATAAAGATGCCCTTGTCCTGATATACAGCATATATTAGTCACCCTAACCCCTAATCTATAAAAATGGGAAAAAAACCCTTAAATTCACAGACTACCTGCATTCATGGTATGCATTTTCCTGTAAGCACAGAGACGGTGCATAAGGGCAAGAAAACAGGAAAGGAGTTGAGCTGCTCTGTGCTTTGTGGGTCAATGTGGACTTAAAGTCCAGTGCAACTGTAGGTGCCCAGCAGTGAGGGGGTCCTCAGTGCCGAATGGTGTTGCTACGTTCTTTAGTTTTTAGTGAACCACATTAAGATTTATTTGGAAGGACTGAAGCTTCCCTGAGCATGCCCTGTGAGTGTGCAGGAGGTGATTTCCTTTAAACGTGGGTCCTTGTCTTGCTGCAGAATAGCAGATCCCAAGCTTGTGATGGCTCCCCATGCTCCTGGGTCTGTGCTGGGATGCTGCGTGATGTGACAACCTGCCACCAGCTGCTCTGTGCTCTGAGCCTGCTTCTTTCCACCTGCTATCAGCAAAATTGTTCTGGCTTTGGGGCAGTAAGATGCATTTCAAACACTGCAGATGATATAGTAGTAGTTGAAAAAAATGTCACAACAGGTAGTGATGTAAGACAAGAAGCACAAGAAAGGCCTTAAAGCCACCTTCCCGTTGCTTCAGTGAGTGAGTGAGATCGAAAAGCAGGAAAATACATGGCTTTAAACCCCTCTTCCTATCCTTACAGGGAGCTGATCTGAGCATTTTAATCTCTCTCTCCCAAGCTGAGGGGGCTGTGCACGAGCGAGGCTGCTGCTCCCCGCGAGTGTGGAACCTCCGTGCCCAGGCAGCAGAGCTGGGTGGTGGCTTTGGGTGCTCCTGAAATAAAGTTCAGAGACACAAAAGAGAGAGACTGGGGATCGGGACCTGCAGCCAGGACAAGGCCCAGGTTAGGCTCTGGTCCCCTCGGTGTGCTCCTCGTGCCAGAGCACAGCTGTGACATTATGGGCAGACGCTGGAAGAAAAAGGAATAATTCTGCAGATCAAAGCAGCTCTTCTTCAGACAATTACAGTAAAATTGAAGCTCTCCTCCAAGAGAAGCTCGTGCCCTTGTTGTGGTTTTCCTTTTTTGCCCTCCTTTTCTTTCTTTCTTCCTCCCCCCCTCCTTTTTTTTATCCTTTATGAGCAAATTGCTTTTTCAGGGCTATAGAAAGAGCCGATTGGAAGCTGAAATCCTCCCTCTCTGCCCAGGGGTGGGATTCCCAGGGTTAGACATGTAACATCTGAAGGGTGATTTTTTTTTAAATTGATATCCAAGAATAAAAGAGAGAATAGTAGGAGAAGCTGATCAGGAATGAATAAAGTCTCCTTTTAAGCTGAAATAACCTTCCCCCCCCCCAATTTTCCCTCCAGAAAAGCCGGACTGTAATTGCTTGCAATCACTCGGCACAAATTGTCTGTGCGTATTTGCTTTTTAATTTTGTATAATCTGGTCCATTTCGCTCTCTCTGCCTTGGAGTTTAACCTCTCTCTTTCTCTCCCTCCTTTTCTCTCTTGCATGCCTTCCCTTTCTCTCTCGCTTTAATTCTTGGATGCTGCTGAAAAAATTATTGCTAATTCACAATGATATTTGATGGCTTTTGCCAAGGAAAAGCACTTAGGAAAAAAAAAGAGCCTGGGTGGACATGTGCTGCAACTGGTGAGATTTCATTGTGTTTGTTTATTTGTACTTGTATTTCATTACTATTTCCTTACGGTGCAGAAAGCTCTTTTAATACAGGCTGTCTTCCCCCACTCCCCAGCTGAGCCGAGTGCAGAATCCTGCACACCCCACACAAGGATGGGACGTGCTGGCATGACAGGCAAGGCTGTTGCACGACGTACTGCATCTGAATGTCTCAGCATATGCTTTGGCTGGCCTTTTTTATTGGGGAGCCCAGGGTTCCAACCCTAAGGAGCATCTCTTTCCAGTGAACTTGGTGCTTAGTAAATAAGTTTCTGGCATGCAGTGCTTAGAGCTGAAGGTTCTCATTCAGATTTTGCATTAAAATTTTCTTCAGGCAGAAGTCTGTGGAAGCCAGTCTCTAAAGGTTTAGCCCAATATTTGAGTAGAAGCCTAAGTGATGTTAGGGGAAAAAAAATCGTATGTGTTAGAAAATGGTTACAGAGGTCCTGGAAATGAGGAAGTACAGGGATAACATCTGTCAGAATAGTTTCTCGTCATTAATACTTCATTGAAAGATGAGTCTGTATAGCTTCAGTGGCATACCAGCACTAGTTAGAGACCTCGGCCACATTGCAGTATTTTAATTGAACTTCTTAAGCAACTGGTTGACTTTGTCTGCTTTGGCAGCTCTGTTTCATGCCTGAAGGCAACTCTGCTGTCCTGCTCTGTCACTGACTCTCCCTGGTTTGATTGGGCCACCTGGACATCCCACCTTGAGAGTCAGCTCTTGCCCTTGCTTCCTTTGCCTTCCCAAAGCACTACATAATGTCTGGCTTAGCAGAAACAGCCTGGTCCTGTTGTCTGTCAGTGTCGGAAGGAGTGCGGAAGTTTACTGGGATCTCTGAGGATGGTATGCTGTTACGTTTTAATTTGGAATTCTTGCTTCAGTATTCAGTTGCTGTGGTTTGGGTTTTGGAGACGTTGATTTGTTTGTATTTTTTTCATTCTGATGATGAAAAATGTTCAAAACCAAACAAACCTGAGCACCCCAAAATGCTGCATAGGTCCAATCCATTAATATAGAACGATGACACTGGTGTTTTGGTCTTGCTTTTCCCAGAAGCAATACGTTCACTCCATCTGGGTTCTTGTGGGAGCTTGGATGTTGTGGGGTTTTTGTTCTGTTATTATTAAAAATAGTCTGACTTGATTTACTTCAATTGAAATAGTAAGGCTTTATGCTGTTTTTGAAGAATTTCTCATGACTAGTGTTCATCATCATCAGAAATACTTGTATGAGCGATTCCCCTGGTCTTACAGAGCAGCTGTGGAACTGTGACACTATGTCACATGAGGGGTTTGGGGGGAATGGATTGCCCAGGGAGGTGGTTGGGGCCCTGTCCCTGGAGGTGTTTAAGGTAGGNTGACTAGATGATCTTTCAGGGTCCCTTCAGATATCTGATGATTCTACCAAGCGCTCTTACATTCTGTAGAGAAGTTAAGCTCCTCTTAGGAATCATTCTGCAGTGGGACACTGCAGTCAACTCAGGCTTGGATTTCTCTTGAGATTTCCCCTACAGATAGATAACCTATTTTTTTTACTTGTAATANTTTACTTGCAATATCTTTAAATGGGGTGAAAAAAGTGAAAAGCTTACGGCTGCATAGAGAAAGCCAAAAGGTGTCTGGATTCCCTTCTTCAAGCTTAAGAGGGACCAAGGAGACAGGCAGACACTGGCCTTCAATTTAAATAAGTAAACTAAAAAAAAGAAGAGACAGCCTTCCCCTAAAAACAAATAGTTGCTGATTCCCAATAAATGGACCTGTAGAAAAGAGCAGTGCAGTTTAAGATGGAAAATTCCATGTATATTTTCCTTGATGTGTTCTAGGTTTGTTTGTAACAGATTTATAATGCCTGTATTATTCAGCTTTTCATTTGAAATTCTAATGAGCCTTTTGAATGGACTGGTGTAGGCTAGGAAGTAAAGAGCATAAAATAGTTCCATTGACTTATGATTTTCTGCTGACTTTTTCATTGTCATCCCATATCTTCATTCTCTGTCGCCAGACCATTCCGGGAATGTCCTCAGTCGCTTGTTTGATAGCGGCTGGGATGTAGGAAACTGTCTGAATTGCAGATGACTTGACAATTTATTCAGATGTGGTCTTTCATCTGTAGGTAATAGGGAAGACAGCTTTAAATTCGTGTTGTGAGTGGATTTGGGGTTTTATACAAGTTTTCTTATGACTTTCTTCCTGGACCATGAAGAAGCATATTTTTCCTCTGACTCATGGTATCTTTTTTAATGGCAGAGCCTTGTTTGGAGGGTTTGAAATGTGGCCAGAACTGGCTTTAAAGGTGATAATTGGTTGCTGATCAAAGCAACCCCTTGGATATGTTGCATCTCAACAATGCATGTGGCAACTTCTGTTTAGAAGTTCAGAAGAAAAATCTAGAAGTTTGTTGCTGATGAAATTTATTAGAGACCAGCCTTATGCTTTTAATGGAGATCTTTGTGGGAAGAACAGTTTCTCTTTGCTGAACCCCAGGGTTTGTAAGCCTACACACCCACAGTTTTAGTGAGTTAATGGTAAGGGTATGATGTTGCATTTAAACTGACTCTCTTCCAATCCTCGTGTGAGATTTCTGATAGCAGTGAATATTTGGACCTTTTTGTTCCCCTGAGCTGTCTTTTCACAATAGATATTTCAGGGTCTTTCAACCAGTTAGGAAAGTTCATTATATTTTTAATACAATGTAAAAAAAAATTAAAATAATGATTTGATATACAGGCATTGATGAAAGATGTATTTTTAAAGTAGTAAATTAAAATCTCATTAATATTTCAGTGAGAATATTTTGTGCTTATCTGTTTCATCTCTATTTTTGACCTATGGCTTGGAGTTCACAGCATGAAGGAGATGGTGAAATCTGTTCACCATAAAATGTTAATTATAAGTAAATTACAGCACAAACGTTCAATCAGCCACATTAATTCTACATAAAGTGAATTATTGTAGCAGAAAATTTTAAAATGTGACTGAATTTTATAATCTGCATCCTCCATTTTCTACCTTTGCTCTTATTGCTGTGCTGTTCTTCTCATGAGCATGGCTGAGCTCTTCGTGCACTGATGGTAAGTGCTTTCTGCTTAGATTATGTTAAAAATGGAAGAGCACAATTTGATCCATTTGTTTGCAGCCTACTAAATGACTCTTAAATACAGAACATCTTCTTTGCCCGGTGAGGAAATGCAGTACTATTGGAAGGGATCGAAAAGCAGGAGCTGTGATTCAAAGCTGTGATGAAGCTTTGGGTCCTGCTCAGCACCCCGGGAAGGATGGGACTGATCGTGCTGGTGGCCATATGCTGACAGCCTGTCTACTGTGTGACCTGGAGTCTATGTTACCACCACGTTACCTACATTTCCAGGACACTGCATTCGGTTTTCATCCTGAATTTATTTTGATGAACTAAAGGCACAGCTGAATCCCCACATACTTAGAAAATTCAGATGGAGGCCTTGCTGGCCTCCTGACTCCTGAGGTGAATGGCTTCATTTTCATAGCAAACCAGTACAGAATGGAGCTCCCTTTGCAAATCCAGCCATCGCACCACTTTATAAAATAACTTCTGCCCAGGTGCAGAGTGCAAGAAATGCTTGATGTGCTCTCGAGGGATTGCTTTGGTGCTGGTCCTGAGGCTCTCTGGTCCATTGGTCTCTCCAGTGATGCCAAAAGAAAGAAACAAAAAATGTACCTGAAGAGTTTTATGGTGGTGGATCAGGTCTGCATAGTAAAAAGGACATGTTTGACATAATACTGGAAATTTTGTGGAGTTTCTGGGAAAGCAAGAAAGAATGAAGCATTTATAGTGTGAATACTCAAGTTTAGAGACCCTGGGTATTGCTTTAGTCCCATTCTCTTTACGGAGGTGTTTCCCGAGACAGGAAGTCGGGTACAGTTGCAAATTACCATCTTTACTCTAAAACACTGTAAAATGTTGTCTCTTAGATTGATTTTGGATTTGACTTTTTCATAAACCCTTGTGGAATAGCAACTAGACAATGGTTTTGATGTTAAAGTGGTGACATGGTACGTTGCTACCATTCTCCTTAGTTCAGACAAAAGCTCTTGAGCTCAAGTCCAAATAGAAAATTCTGCAGCAAGTCTAGTTGAGAGGTGTCCCTGCCCATGGCAGCAAGGTTGCAGTAGATGATCTCTAATCATAGAATCATTAGGGATTGGAAGGGACCTTGAAAGATCATCTAGTTCAATCCCCCAGCCACAGCAAGATCACCTAGACCAAGTTGCACAGGAACACAACCAGGCGGGTCTTCAATGTTTCCAGAAAAGGAGACTTCACAACCCCCCTGGGCAGCCTGTTCCAATGCTT